>VANL01001333.1:0-14626 GCA_006352455.1 Brachionus sp. 'Tiscar' | reverse complement strand
TTAAATAAATGAAGTGTTAATCAGTCGACTACGATAAGGGCACTAGCCTGTTGATTAACCTTGAAATTGAAATTGAACAATACACCGGCAAAATTTAGAACTTTGTGAATTTTAATACAAAAACAAAACATAAAAAGCACAAGAGATTTAATTTGGACCGACCAAAGTATGCTCTATAAATTTTAACAACTGGTACAATCTCTGTACCACCACTTAAAGTTGAAGTAAAACCCTAAATTCACAATCATTTCTTTTTATATTAAAATTCTGTTCTGACTTTTACAGATTTGTATTGTATTTTCGATTTGAATCATTATATTGGTGGTACAAAGGATATACCAAGTGCTTCAATTTACAGAATATGTTATGCTCCTTTTGAATTTGAGCTTTGGCTTTTAGATTTATTCATTTATTCGTTTTTCTGTACCGAGCTAAAGCTCCTACAGATTTGTTGTCTAAAAATACTCTTGTGAAATAAAAATTCTTTTTTGTATAAAATAATTTTTTATAAAAACAAAATTAAGTTCAATAGAATAAGAAATTATTGTAGTTTTAATTTTCTAAATCTGCAAAATTCTTCAAAAAAAAATTTCTTAATGCGAAATTATGCACAAAAGAATTAAATTTCAACAAAAAAAAAATTTAAAAGCTCGTATTTTAAGCCTATTACTGTATATTCTTGCAAATAATCGCCCCCCATAATCTTCACTTTTATGAAGAATTTAGGCCCTTAGATTATAGAAAATTTTCTTCAAATAAAATATTTTATATGGATCTAAGCATCTTTTACAAGGAAGGAACAAAGATGGAACAAGGTATAAATTAAGTAAAGATAGCCAAAACACAAATTAAGTAATTTAATTTATAATAAACTTTAAGTAAAGATAGCCCAAAAATGAAGTGGCTATATTATAAAAAAAACAAACTGGATAAAATTCAAAATATCTATTTTTAAAAAATTAAATCATTTGATAGTTTTTCAAATTTTGAAGACAAATTTTTTTTGAGAATTACCGAAAAGATTTTCTTGATTTTTTAATCAAAAAAAGTTCAATATATTTTAAATAATTTGTTCAATTTTTTTTGTCGAGTTGTTAAAAAAATAAATTATAAATCAATAAATCAATTCACTTATTAAGCTGACAATTTATTTTTAAACTAGACAGCCTAAAGAACCTCTGTGTAAAATTTTATGGAAATCGGTCTACCGCAACATATTTTTTTTTCTCTTTTTAATCTGACATAAAATACCCAAACACCTTCCGCACTTGATCCCTGAGAAAAATTCTATGACAAGCGTTTCCTTTAAAGTAAATCAGTCATTTGTGAACTTTAAATTGAAATAGTATATAGAGACAGAGCAGTAGTCTATTCAGACTAAAAAGTGTGGGTAAGTAATTAGTACATGATACTTTTCCGATCTAATCTTTAACTTGGAGCTAAAATTTTGAGGCTTTAAATGAAGAAAGACATAAACGCAATCTATATAGTTCAAAGAATATTAACAAGACTTGTTCTGCAGAATTTTGCATACATAAAAAATTAAATTTCAGAGACAGAAATTTTGCAGAGTCAATATTTTGGTTGGACAAAGGATGTACCAGGTGCCATAATTTACAGAATATGCTTTACTCTTACAGATTTTGTTTTTTATTAATCATCAACTTCAATTTTCCAAAATATCCTTAATTGGGCACGTTTCTTTAAAAGAATAAGTCCGTTTTTATTAAACATTAATTTTAACAATTAATCTTAATGGAAAACAACTATTTCTATTTTTATTGAGATTAAGCTTATTTTGATAATTGTTTGTTGTAAATAATAGCTTAAAATTAAAATTTATTATTAATTATTTAACTTAGAAATTGAAGAAAAGGAAAATAAATCAAAATGTTGATAGCTTTTATTTATTTAATACATATTGGTTTTATGGAAACAAAGAACTGCCATTTACAAACTGATCAAATAGTTTGTAAGAAATTTTTAATTGACAATGATTTTTTTTTAATTGATAAAAAAAGTTTGAAAAAAATTGACCAAATTTATTTTAATCTGAATCATGAATTAATTATAAAACAAAATGATATTATGCAAGGAATTCGATTATTTAATTCTATTGAGAGAAAGGGACAAGTATTTTATTTTAGAAATGTATTAGGAATTGATATTAATTTATTTAAAAAAATTGCAGCAAACACAACCATATTCTATTCATTTATTTTTTTCAATTCAAAAATAGAATTTTACAATGACACTCATAAATTAACTATGTGCAAAAAGTATAGTCATAATTTTGAATTTAATCTAAATTTTGTCTCATTTTACTTTATGAATAATATTTTTTTCAGAACAAAACTTTGTCCATTTTTTTTTCAACAATTTTGTTATGGATGATATGAAGTTTAATTACTTAGCAAACAGTTTCAATAGTAAAAATCTTGTTTCATTTGTTAAGATTAATCGTTCACAAACATTGAATACACAAATTTCAATGCTTTTTATAGATAATTGTGAAAATATTGAACTAAATGAGGACATAATTAATTTAAAAATTTTCAATCTGACTACATGGTTTGTTTTATATGGAAAAATAAAATCAATTGAAGCCGATCTTTTCTCTAAATTAAAATCGGTTAGACTAATTTTTTTAGATATTAGATTTGCTAAGCAATTATTTCAAAATATTAAAACAAAATGGATTGAAAATTTGAATAGTGAATTGAATTTAGAAAAAAATCGGTCACAAAAAGAGATAATAGTTCACATTGCAATAAAATCAAGGATTGTAGACGAATATTATTTTAAATTCGATTCAAACAGCATATTTCCTGATGAAGACTTTTGTTTGTATAAAAATTTTCCATTTGATAAGCTAGTTCTATTGAGTATCTTTGACAATTCGCCTCAAACTAATATTAAAAAGTATAGTTGTACATTTTTATGGATTGCACAAGACTACAATTATTTCCTCAAAAAATCAGATACAATTGAAAATGGATGGAAGTTTTATTCGATTTTTAAAAATTTCTCAATTGATCAGACAAATTTTACACATTGTAATTTTGAAAAACGTTTATCTTATTGTAAATTGAACTATTTTAAACCAGAGCATAAATATGATTTAGACGATATTAAAAAATTGATTATTCTTCTTGATTACATAATACTCATATTTTGTACACCTTTCATATCATTTGTTTATTTTTTACTTAATTTTTGTTATGTATGCTTATATATCAAGTTTCTTAAGTCGAAATATTTACAAAAAGCCCAATATAAATTTATTTTTATATATTCAATTTTAAGTTTAATTCATTTGATGATTAAACCATTAAGCCTAATCAGCGAATGCTCATTTAAGAATGCTCTATTTTGTTCAAATGTGGTTGATTCAAAAATTGCTCAATATTTCAAAATAATAATGAATGATTACTTGGAACGTGTTTTGAAAGCCAGTATCAATTTTTCCCTATTCGGCTATAGTGTATTTAGATTAAATATTTTAGCAGGTTCTAACTCAAAATTAAATCAAGTCATATCAAAGATTTCTGTTTATAGAATATATTCAATTTGGTTTATTACTCTTCATATTATATGTATTCCTAAGCTTTATATTCACCGAATAAATTATGACAATCCAAATTTAGAGTATCCTGTTTATCTTCTAGACATTTATTCAAGTTTTGTTATTTACAAAAACCTTGAAACAATATTAATTTCTTTAAATGTTTTAACTGATTTTTTAACTATTCATCTATTGATCCTATTAAATTTTCTGACTGATATTTTTCTTGTCCAAAAATTAAGATCAAATTTAAAAAAGAAAATTAAAAAATGTTCAGATCTTAAACGCAAATATATCCGTTTGATAATGTTGGCTTTTTCAGTCATATTATTCAATTTAATTCTTCGATCATTTGAATTTTTCGAGTCAATTTATTTTCTATTGAGCTTCATTAAAATTTACCTCAATAGACTAATGAACACAAGCATTCAATTTTTCTTAAGAGAAATTTGTCTTCGTCTATCATTACCAAGCTTAATTCATCATTCAGCAGAATTTGCATTTGTTTTTTCGAACACTTTAAACTTTTTGATATATTTCTACAATGACAAAAATATTCAATTTTTGCTTCAATGTACTAAATTTAAAAAAAAAAAATAATAATAAGATAACAAAGTTAATTAAATTTAAAAAAAAAAAAACTTTTTCAACTGTTAAATAAAGAGATTTACTACGTTTTTTTATAATAAATTTAATATCAAATATTTTAAAATTTTAAATGAAAAATAAAGACAATTTTGGTGTGTGTTTGTGTATGTTTTTTTTTTGTTTGTCTTTTAGCTATGAACTCTACAAAAAAAGAGCATCATTTTTTATTGATTGCTTCGACATATGCTTATAACGAAATAAACAAGGACATCAAATAAAGCCCTTCAATGAACACCTCAAGGGCGACGAACAACAAAAAAATGAAGCTCAACAATCACTCTCAACGAGAGAGCTCACCGAAATCTATTGATCCCAGAAGCAAGAAGTGTTATGGATTTAGAAGTTAAAAATGATGATGAAGGCGATGTTGATTTTTAAATATACAATTAGGAACCAATAATGTACCAAGGTACTCATATGCTGCTCACAAACTTAATTTGGCTTTCATTCTTACAAGGCTATCAAATTTCGCAAGTAGAGTTAGACGATCCACAATTTTGTCTTACAATTTTAGTGCCAAAAAAGCAAAATTGAGATGAAAAAATGGAACCAGGTGGTCCACATCATACCTGATGCTAGCCTTTTTTATTAATTGAAAAAAATGCCTTCAATCAAGACATTCAAAGCTCAATAAATAAAAACCAAATTGTACCTTTTTTTAAAATATTACACCCTTTGTTTATGTTTTCATTGCTTTCCCAAAAAACAGATTGGCATACAGGGGATCTAGTCCCAACCCTAATCGTCATTTTACACGCAACTTATAATCCGTAATAATTCTCTTCGAGTAATCCATAATTTAATATTTAATATTGACGTTACATAGAGAAAAAAAAAAAAATTTTGCAATTTTTTTATTCTATAATAAGTGATTTTTCAATAAATAAACAACTAGAAGTTTGATTTTTTTGTTTTTGTTTTTTTTTATTTAAAATGATATGATTCAACATTATTTTTGACACATAACACTTATTAATTTAGCTTAAAAAATTAATTTACAAGATTAAAAAATAAGATAATAAAATTGATTATAATTTTCGACACTAAACTACGTCCAATCTTTGTTTGATTCCCTATTTGTATTCAAATAGTTGAACGCGGCGGCTTTATTGTGTATTGGCAATATTTCGCTGGCATCTTTGGACAAAGTCTAGATAAAATAAATAAAAACTAAAGCAAAGGAGAGAATATTTTATTTTAATTTTTACTTTTAAATATATAAAGGCATCGGTAGAATGGCCATCTATAGATGCCAATTGAAGGTCACCATTAAAGTATCTGGCGTAAAGTTTGCTCAAAGGCAGACCATAGCCGTATCCGGCCAAGGGTGCTGTAGTTGTCGGCGAGTAAACATCGGAGCTGATAGCCGGCCTAGGCGCTGAGCTGTACATGTAGCGAAAGACGAGAGGTATTTTGGCATGGGGTATGCCTCCGCCATAGTCTGTAATTCTGATGCTCAAGTCCTCCTGGCCTTTGACAATCAGAGTCTTTAGATTTGGATATGTTTTTGCCGCCTCACCATGATATTCGATGACGGCGCGCATTGCATTTTTGTACAATTCAAATGCCATGTGATACAAATGAGATGGCACATAAACCAGCTCGATTGGCTCGTCTTTTTCCACCTGATTTACAGAAAAAAAATCATTGTCTGGTGAGCAAAGATAGTACTGGTCGCATAGAAACTTTGCGCTGCTGTACGCGTCTTTTAGCACGCCTACTACATCGCAAGCAGGATCAATGGCTCCAATTTGTACAGGATGATCGGGCTTTTTTTCCGAAAATATCAACACTTAATTTACTAGTTTAGATCAAATATAAAAGCTTAAATTAGAAATTTTACAGTGCTGATTAATCAACATACGAATGCTTATTCGACTCATCAAAAATCTGTCCAAAAAATACTGAATGTTCTGCTCTGTCTTTTGATCAATTCCATATGTTTCTTGTAGTTGAACAATGCCCATGGCTATTTGCTGCACCACATCAGCATGTCTGTTGACTATGTTGTTTAGGGTTTTGGAAAACCGCTTCATCTCGTCTTGACTGGGCTTTTTTTCCTTATGTGACAACATGTCTTCAAAGCTTTTCAAGTACCAGCTGTAAACCAACTGTACTGAGGATGTTTTGATTAGTTTGTCTGGCAAATAAAGCATTTCCTTGCTCATTAGAGCCAAACGAACCAGTAGTTCTTCTTTTAAAAATTCGTATGACTTTACTTCTGTTGGATAAAGTGTACCATTTGAGTTTGCATGCTTGCCGAAGTCGGTGAACTGTTTTAGGGACAATGGCGATGGATTGTAATTCGAGTACGAATTGATCAATGTGGCTAGCTTGTTAAACACTACTCTTCCCACTCTCATTTTGCCAAACTATTTTTAATTTTGCTTTCTTTTTTAATTAATCATTAATCTAAAGTAAAATTTTAGACTTTAATTCAAACACACACACCCTTAAAAATATCTCGTTTTTATCTTTATTTTAAATAAAAAAAATTAAATCATTTTTTTTTTATAATTTAGAAAATTCAATCTAATTTTCGTCTCATATTCTTTAGTTATTTATACTATTTCGAATTTTTGGTGTATCCTTGAATTAAAATAAAATAAAAAAAAGACCAAATTTCAAGCATAATTTTCAAATATTTTATGAAAATTGTTCAAGTAAATGTTTTATGTAGCTATCTGCATTAAGTAATAATAAACAGTCAATTAACGCAGAATGCTAGACAGACTGCTTTTAAAACTTTAATTCACAACACGTTTTATTATTCATTTGAGTATTTGTGTTGGGAAAATTATTGTTATTTTTTTGTTCTTTATGAAATTATTACGCAAGTTATTTGACTTTGATATTTTAATTCAATGCTTAGAAGAATAAAACAGCAATTTTTTTTTGCCTAAAGAAATTAATAAAACAAATAATTTCAAAATTATTATGAGAAAAAAACATAATTTTAGTAAAGAAGTTAATGTATTTTGGATTTATTCACGCCACGCTTTTACATAAATCAACTGGGTTCTTATCAAATTGTTTTAAATTGATCTAAAAATAAAGTATAAAATGAATGGATTGTCATTTCAGTTCCATTTTTTTTATTTTGATCTAATTGAATAAAGAATTTAGCCAAAAAAAAATGGTTTTAACACTAGAAAGCACGACTGTTTAATTACAAAAAGTTTAAATTAAAATTTCAAGAAAAATAAATAATATTTATTTAAAAGATAAACAATAATTTAAGTTATTTTAAATTTTTTTAAAAATTTTTTGAGTAATTTTTTAAAGCTTTATTTCAATGAGATAATATTCAAGTTTTAGTTTTTTAAAAAGGGGTTTAACAAAAAACCCCTCGGACTTTCTAGTGTTAAAATATCAATCTTATCACATCATATTACAACTCAAACACAAATAGTTTATAGAAATATCAGTCGTTTCTTAGCTTTTTCACAATACTGTAAATTAAGCTCTCAATCTTTTTCATTCTGATTATCACCGATCATTATAGTGTATTTCCAAAAATATCATAAGACGAATATGTATGCATTAAACATCACCTAGTTTGTGTCAAAATTAACTTACTTTACATCAAATGCTCCGGCTTTGTGAATTTTGGAACAAAAAAACAAGAACAAAAATTTTAAATTGTAATAACTTTTTTTCCTTTGGTCTAAAACTGGTTCTGTAAAATGTATCATGTGATACATAACATGTATCACCTAAAATTTAATCTGTGCAAAATCTCTGCAATTAAATTTTTATAATTTTTAAATGCGTTTACTATTTTGCAGATTTGCATAGTTTTTGCAGAGACCAAATATCGGTGATACATGCGATGTATCACATGATACATATTACAGAACCAGTTTTAGACCAAAGGAAAAAAAGTTATTACAATTTAAAATTTTTGTTCATGTTTTTTGTTCCAAAATTCACAAAGCCAAATGCTCCACAGATAAGGTAATTTGTTAGATAGGGTAAATCAAACACTGGTTTTCAAAATGATATGAAAGTCAAAAATAAATTCTAAAGAAAAAAAATCTAATAAATTTTAGACTAGCTCATTATGACTATCTTTCTCTATTTCAGATAGATTAAAATCTAAACGATTTTACAGTATCCCTTAATATGTGACCAAGTGGTCACAAAATATGTGATCATGGTTTTATAAATAAAATATAAGACCATGGTCACCAAATGAAATACAACGATCACCAAAATAAAATCGTGGTCACCAATTTTTAGAATTTTTCTAATGTCAAATTATCCAACATAAAGCTGAATTTCTTAAATATTAAGTTTTTTTAATAAATAATGTAATCACAGCCCTAAAGAAGAGTTAGACTTAGTTTATGATTGTTCGGACACTGAGTTTGAAAGTGGTTCTAGTACAAATTCAGAATCAGTGGGAATTCAGAATCAGTTGATTTTAATAATTTTGAAGAAACAGATAATGTAACCATGATCTTATATTATATTTATAAAATCATGGTCACATAATGCACTGGTCATATATTTGTGACCAGTGATGGTCACCTAATGAGGGAGATTCCGATTTTATGTAAGCCAAAGCGGCTTCGCCCTTCTTTCTCTAGTTTAGTGTTTATTTTCTTTTTTTTTTTTAAATAGAAATTTGGATTTTTACTGATGAGATTTAGTTTTTAGCATTAGTAATTGTATAAGTGCTGTGGGATACTGTAATTTCCAAGTACAACAAGGATAAGTTCAGAGAGTTTATCACACTATTTAGCTCATAAATCTCGTTTCAAATACTACCCAGGTTTTCACTACTTTATCTATTTCAAACTTTCATTGGTCTCTTATTCTATCGTTCTCTCTCTATCAATCTTTTATCGCAAACTCTCTATTTTTCTCTTGCACTCTTTTTATTCACATGTTTGTGTATCATCTCTTGTTCTTTGTTTTAGCTTAGCTATTTTCTTTTTGAACCAACTCCTATTATATATTAGAAAATTAGAAATTTTTTTCATAAAATTTTTAAAATACACTCTTTATCATTTTATTTGGATCACCAACATTTAAATTTTTTTGGTGGCAGCAGTGAAAGCTTATTAATTTTGGAATAAGAAAGAATGGAGAATTTTAAGAACCTGAACCCATATGATGGACTGTCAGATCTAAAGTATTTATCAAAACATTTTATTTAAATGGTGCAATGATTGGATGGAATGAGGCAAAGAAACTCTCAGTCTTACCACTTTTGTTATGTGGATAAGCCAAAGCAAATTTTGAAGCCTTTGGTGAAAATTTTTTAAAGTGAAAACTGTTAAAGCAAAAATTAAAGAAGGAAAAAAATTTATTAAAAAATGAAAATGAAAAGAACATTTAAATATAATATCTTATGGTCAAAAAGATTTCATAAGATAGAATTTTGAAACGATTTTATTTTTATTCTTAAAATTATCATTGCTTTTCATCTTTTTATTTATTCATATTTAAATTATATAAAAGTTTGTATATAAAATTTGATTTATCTAATTAAAATAATTTTATAATAAAAATAAATGAATAATGATATTTCGGAATTTCTCTCTCCAATATCGGTATTTCGTGAAAAAATAAAATAAACCAAATGAAAATTTTGAAAAAATAATTAAGAAAATAATGAAATTTTGCCATGAAATCCAATACTTGTATTTATTCATTTAAGCATGTACTTCATGAAACCGATAAAAATATTTTGTCCTTATGTTTTTTTTATTATTTTGTTATTATTTTTCTAAATTTAATTTCTTTCTTTTTTTGTCATCCTCAAATCTTGCGCAATTTTTTTAAATAAATAAATATATCAATTATTTAAATAATTGAATATTCATTAATGTGGTTCTTTTAAAATATTTCGGGTATAGTTTTGTTATAAAATAACTTGATGAAACGCAATGGTGATAAAACTATATTAAGTTAAAATTTAATAATTTCTTTTATTTATTTGTCTATTAAAGAAAAAAACTTATAGAATTAAAGACCTCTTAAAGTGTTTTTATAATTTAATAAAGATTTTTGACCTTGTATTTTTTATAATGAACTTTTTTAACAAAAGCCTCTTATATTACTTTTTTTATCATGAAAGTCTTTTTTTTTCTTTTATTGCCCTAAAAAGCCTAAAATGAGAGAAATACTTATATAATAGATATTTTATAATGGTTAATATCAATTTCATCAAAAATATTTGTCCAATTTATATCTTATTGCAAAATAAATCTACAGAATAGAATTCACCTTTTATAGTTTTTGGTATTCCTATAATTCTTTAGAATTTAAAAACATAACTTTTGATTATTTATTTTATTAACTTGATTTTCGAAAAAATAATAATTAAATAAAATGATAAAAAATTTATTTTCTAAATTGAGTTAATTTGATTTTTTTTCTTACATTTGATCCAAAATTCTGAAAAAATATTCAACCTTTAAAAAAAAAATTAAAAAATTTTCACATATAATGAATAAATGTACTTCTAATATTGAGTCTTCGGCTAGATCTGTACAATGTACGGCATTTTTAATTTTGTCAGTACCAAACAATGCCCTTAGGGTACCAGGTCTCAGCGTTCTAGCTATTTCCTTTTTTGAAAACAAATTAATTCTGCATAGTTTTTAAATAAATAAAAAATACTGGATCATGCGGTCCACAGAACTCTCTAAAGGTTCCACGTGAACCTTGAGATTTTACTTCAAGAGCAAAACAAGTTCCATTTATTAGTTCTTCAACCATTTCAGGATATTCTTGTAAAACCCCTTTGTAAACTTCTAAAAACTCTTCAGCATTCGGTTTAGTAAAATTTAGGCTCATCACTGCTGTTATATCGTAACCAGCTTTTTGAATTTCGTAAATTACTGCACCTGCCATTCCAGATGAAACCAAATGAGGCTTAATTATACAACAAGTTGTTTCAGAATATACTGCAGTATTTGTTCCCGTTCTTCTACTTTGAAGCAAATTTTCGTTCAATTTATCCAAGCTTTCTGCACTCAATTCCATTGTTAAGTCTAAATTTATTTTTTAAATTAATTTTCGAATATTGAAAAATTTAGTACCTGAAATTCCAATAACACTTTTCCACTTGTTTTGAGCATCAGACCCAATAAGCTCCATTAAAATAATAGGACCTTCGGTCAGTCCATTTGTACACACACTTCAAAAATCTAATAAAAATTCATTATTTAAAAAAAATTTTTTTATTACTTAAAATTTTTTTCATGTCTCTGTGAAGAAATTAAATTATAAGCCTCTTGAGTGCTCAGTTGAACTTGTCTCATTTTGGAAATTTTCAGACCACTTTTGTAAACTGCATCAATAATTTGTCCCAGTTTGCTAAGATGTCCATGAATAAGTACTGCAATTGTTCTTTTAAGCACCAAAATAAAATGAGAAAAAAAATGGCTAACAGTAAGCACTTACTTTTGCTGATTTGAGGAAAGATTTCGGGATGTGTATACATCGCCGTATTCTACAATTTTCATTGTTCTGCCTAAAATTGTGATAGTACTTCCGATGAAAAGATCAGCAGAATTAACAGTGTCAATTCGGCAACGCTTTAGAAAATGACGTTTTGTTTTTACTTCAAACTAAATAAAAAATTAAATAATTTATTTTTTTATTTTTTTTATTTTTTTCCCATATCTAACCAGCTCAACACTTGCATCCGAAGGATAAAAAAGAAGTTGATATCTGCGATTAAATGCAGCTTGTGAATCATACCAATCAGCTAGAAAACAAAATCTTTCCTCGGACTAATTGATTAATAAATAATTATTTTGAAATTAGAAAAAAAATTGATGGTACCATTTTGATAAAATCGATTTGGTTCAAATTCACTACAATTTTTTTTTTTAAATAACTAAATAAATTAGTTTTAGAAACATTAGAATCAAATTTTTATCACCATAGCAACATAGATTGTTCTAGTTTCATTCAGTTTAAATTTAAATTCATTCAGAATATTATTAACTTTTATTTTTAAAATTTTTTAACTAAAATAAGAAAATTTTGAATCTTTCAGCAACAAAAGTTTACAAAACAACAGTACTTTTAAAGTCTATAAAATAATCCAGGCTTGTCTGAATCAGTAAAATGCCAGCCCATGAAGTAGTGAGCTATTTAGGGCAAAGCTCATAATTAGATGGAGGAAGGTCTGAGCTATATACTACATGCGTAGAATCCGTTCTATAACAAAAAAAAAATCAAATTTGCTTAAATCAAAATTTCAGATTTTAATTTTCTATTTTTATTAAGGTTCGCACATAGCAAAACTAAAGCACTATCTGAATTTCAGCATACCGACTTTAAAATATTAATCTGCATACTTGAAAACCTTGAAAAGATGATTTTTTAGGTATTGTCAAAAAAAATTTTGATTCCACCCCCCTCAACGATAAAAAAAAAACAAACAAAATTTAGCTACCTTTGAGCTAAAATATCTCATGTTCTAAAAGACAAAACCTTATTAAAATGTATATATACTGAAAGCACACAGTCTCATCTACAAAATGGTGCATTAATTTAATCTATTATTTTACCAATTGATCAAAAAAAGGTAAAAATATGGTATCTTGTATCTTGTTCGTGGTTTCCTACCCGACCCCTACTTTTCTATACAGATATTGAAACTAGAGAAAATTCTGAACAAAATGATGGGACCACTTTTTTTATTTATTGAATTTAAAGCCAAAATAAAATTGAATCAAATGAGTTTGAAACTAAATTTTGAAAAAAACATAATTTTTTTATGTAAGAAGTCAGAATTAAATTTTAAATTAGTAAAATGTTTTCAATACTTAATTAAATTTTTGTTAAATAATTAGTTTTCTAATAATTATTTTCTCAATATTTTTTGAGATGCCTAAAACACCCGAAAGAGTGTCTAAACTTTTATCAAATTTTGGAAATAGCACTTTTCAAGATTCGAATAATTAGACACTCTTTCGGGTGTTTTAGACATCTCAAAAAATAGTTTTGCTACGCGCGAACCTTAGCAAAAAATTGTTTTAATTGAGAATTTCATCAAATGATAAACTAAAAATTATCCTGGTTTCTATAATAGATTTTTAGTGACTCAAGTTTTAATAGAAAAAGTCGACAAGAACTTAGTAAATTATTTTGTAAGCGAAAGAGGAATAGGTGCGCGAGTACCCACAATGAAAAAAATCCTGAAAGTTTAATCTTGTCTAGCAAAAATCAGAGCAAAAAATCATTAAACAAAAAAGAAGACTATTCAGATTTAAAACTAACTTGTGAATACAGTGTCACGCTTAAAAACGAAACATATCTAAGATATGATAACAAGTCTTCTGAAAAAAGAATTAAGATATTTTGGTTAATGAGAGTCTGAAGATTTTGAGTGTAGTGGAAACTTAGTTCATGGAAAAGTTGTCAAAATTGGACCATTTGAAATGATCAGGCGACTTTTAAACGCATAGTCCGCGTTGATTTAAAACAACATTATATTAAACATAAGTTCAGTAAGTTTATCAGTCTATTTGGTTCATAAATCTCGTTTCAAATACTATCCAGATGTTCACTATTTTATCTATTTCAAACTTTCACTGGTCTCTTATTCTATCGTCTTTTCTCTATCAATCGTTAATTTTCACTTTTTCTTGGCATTGTGAATTTTAGAGCATAAAAACAACAGCAAAATTTTAAATTGTAATAACTATTTTCCTATAGGTCTAAAACTTGTTCTGCAAAATTTAACAGCTGATACAAAGTATCAGTATCATCCAAAATGTAAGCTATGCAATTAAATTTTGAAAAATTTCTAATTTTTTGTAGATTTGCAGGATTTTTTCAGAGATAAAAACTGGGTTTATAACTGGGTAATAAAATAATTACCGAATTAAAAATTCAAAAAACTTAAACAATTTAAAACCCAAACAATCAATTAATCAACATGCAACGATTTGCTAGAATGAAAACCACACCACAACCGGTTCAATCATCAATTAAAGTCTAAAAAAGAAGTTTAGATGATGAAGATGAACAAGTGCCACCTGCTAAGGTTCAACGAACTGAACCAATCCGTCATATAACGTTGGACTATCAATATGTTAATTCTCGTAACATCTTTCAACTTTTCGATTCAATTCGATTAATCGGTTATGACGAGCCAAAAGAAAATGTTAAAGGACACTGGCATGTATTGGGGATACCACGCATCTCCAAGAGGTAGGAAAATTATTTATTATTAGGATAGATTTTTAATTTTTTATAAGAAATTTTAGAGACATGTCTAAAGCTTCTCTAGAAGCGATGGGTTTTTTTTTTAAGTCAAAGTCATGACTTGACTTAAATTTTTTTTTTTTTTTAAGTCAAAGTCATGACTTTGACTTAAAACTGTGACTTAAAAACAAGTCTGGTCCTGATAGATCACTTAATCAATCCCTTCGAGATCGT
>VANL01001332.1:0-14630 GCA_006352455.1 Brachionus sp. 'Tiscar' | reverse complement strand
TAAACACTGCTTAAACCGCTCATAAACACTGCTTAAACCGCTCATAAACACTGCTTAAACCGCTCATAAACACTGCTTAAACCGCTCATAAACACTGCTTAAGCGGCTCATGAACTCTGCTTAAGCATTGCTTCGAAACATCGTTAATTTTGTTCTGAAATGTACTGTACCAGAATACGAAAAAATAAACCGATGAAAAATAAAGCCAACAAAAATCAACAAAATTTTAGTATAATGAATAAAAAATTTTACGAATTTATCGAAAAGTATATAACAATTAATCGAAATTCAAACAATTTGGTTAAAGAATGAGATTTCACAAAAAAAAAAGGTTGAAAATCTCATACTATGTCAGAAAACCTGGCTCAAATAGGTGTTCAACAGATGGTAAAAGATTATTTTCTAAGGTGATAATGAAGACAAATTGATTAATTTGTCCTGTACAAATTTTACATACACCAATCTCTTTGTAAGAAACGCTTCCCCAGATACCAGCTGAACCTCAACCGTTTTGTAACCTTGGGATACACAACCTCGGATGAAATTTCTCATTTTTTAAACTTTTTACTATTTCTCTGTTAAAAAGTTCTTTCTAATAGTCAAATTAAAAAATTATTTTTCTTATTATACTATTTACTTATTTAATTTATATTCAGAGAATTCCATGATATTTTAGTATTGTTTCTGCCCATGCTGTTTCCTTTACCTTCAACAAAACCGTAATCGTGAGTCCACTTGATCTTTGGATAGTTAAAATCATTTATTGTGTACTGAGCTACTAGCTTCTGCTCTTTCAGATTTAATAATTTCGACACAGCTAAAAATTGTAAAAAAAGTTTGTTACTCTTTAAAATTTCAAATCAATATATATTTCTCTTTCAATTCATTGACAAAATGTAAAAAAATTTACATTTTTATTTTTTTTGTGCAAAATTTTAGAAAATAAAAAACTTCTGAAAATTATTTTGTTATCAAAATGGTTTAATTTTTTGTGTTTGAATTACAAAATGTATCTGTTGTTGAAATAACATTGAAAAAGTGTGATGTTTCAAAAATTTTTTTCAGTTTAAGTTATTATTCAAAATAAACTTTATACTGAAATAGAACGAGTTTAATTTTTATTTGTAAAATTGAAACAAAATATTAAATAATCATTTTGATTTAATTTTAATTTAGAAAATTTTCCAAAATATGCAAACCTTTCATTTATAACTTTAAATACTTTCTAAAAGGTTATAATTACATTAATTAATTGTTATATTCAATAAAAATTTATGCTTTTTTTTCAAATTTTTTTACATATGATGATTACTTTGAATAAGCAGAATTCATTGTAAGTAATATATTTGATTTTATTATCTCAAGAAGAATACTAATTTTGAAAAATCCGCCTCCCTCCAAATGAGTAGAACCAATTTTGATATTTCGATTTGTCTAAAAAAGGCTACTAATAAATTAATTTCTTTATCAAAGAAGTCATAAGAATTATGTAATTTATATAAAAAAAATTATTGTTCATGACGTTTGTCATCGAAAAATTACTTTTTTTATACAAAAAACAAAAAACTTTCATTTTTAACTTTACTTTATGTTGTAGTTCTCTAAAAAAACTAGAACACCAACTCCGGCCATCTTAAAAATCTTTACTATAATCACAGTGCAATACTATAATCTCATACGTATAGCAAGTCATTAGTATTTAACACTGTGTAAAATATTAGTAAATGAGACTTGGATTTAAAACTTATTAATTATTTTTTAATATTAACAGACCCTAGCAGTTCCTAACAGATCCGGAAAATAAGAAATAGATAGATAAGTTTATAATATTTATAAAATGATCTAATTTTTATTTAAATAAAAAAATAAATGACCCGTTATTTGGTATCAAGTCATATTACAGTTTGAAAAATGGCCGGCAAAAAAAAAGCCAGCCACTTTTCGCAGAAACTTGGTCTGTCATTGTCATCAGATATAGAATGAATGTTCATTTTCTTTTAAGATAGCCCATATAGCCGAAAGGTTTGCATGTTAGTCATTCAAAGATCAATGCTGAAATTTGCAACATTCAAGCTATCAATTTACAATAATATCAATTTGATATAAATTTATCAATTAAATACAGTTATCATGTCATATTCACCTCAAGTGGCTATTAGGCGGCCATCTGGCGACCATGAAACATACAGCAAGTCCCCAGCTTTTCATTGAGCATTTGAGCTGAAACTGCATTTCTTGATTGTTGGTGTAGAGGAATGAAAATACTCTTAGATAGCCATCTTGGCTGACTATGGTCAGATACTTTCCACATGGAGAAAATTCGAATTCATTGATACAATTGTGTATTTGCTTCTGTTGATTTGAATTGGAAAGAATAAGTCGTTTGGATTGATAGTTTTGGGACGCCAGTGAGCTTAAGCTTGAATTGTTCACTTCTATATTGGGATTTGAAATTTGTCCTCCTGGATTTGATGGCAAAAATGAATTTTTAGTAAATAATGAAAATGATTCGTTTTGATAGATTTTGGTGAAAGTTGGGGCCGCACTTGACTGGGTTTGAATGTTAGCATCATAAATATTACCGCTCGAGTAGCTTACCAAAAATAAATTGATACTTTCTGGTAACCATTTTATACAAGTCGCTTTGGTCTTGTCAACTAATTTCTATTGAAAAAAAAAAATTTATTGGTTTTAATATAAAAATCAAATATAAATATTCTTTTTTATTTTTTATTTAAAAGTATAAATTAAGGGCATTACCCCTAGGAACCTTCCGAACGAATCTATGTCTTTTTTTAGTCCTAATTTGTTGTAAAATTTGAAGTTTGCATAAACAAAAATTGATGAGTAAAAATATTTTTCCAAAAATTAATTTGACTATTTTTTAATTGATAAAAACGTTTAAAAAAAAAAGCTTTTTTTTAAATTTTTTTCTCTAAGTAAAGTGTTTGATTTAAACCCTCGGGTGAGAAAAGAGACTTAGTTCTTAGCATGACTTTAACTTATAATTTTATCTAAAAAAGGCAAAATTGTTACAAAAATTTTTACAATTAATTTAATAATGAGGAAATTTTTTTTTTCACATTAAGCTAATAATTAACTAATAGTTTACAAGCCTCATAAGTGAAAAATCCGTCTTTTCGCACAGGAAACCGGGTAAAAATAATCCATCTTTTAGGTATAACCTTATTTTTTGAGCTTTTGATCAAAATAATTCTTGAGTGTTTCCTAGAAGCGATTAAAACGTTAAAAAGAGACAAACAATCAGATGAAGAAAAAGCCATTTCGAATGATGCTTAAAATAACAATGAAAAAGATGAAGTTGACATTAAAGAAATATATCAAAAAATTTTATAGCTCTCACAAGCTTTTCAAAAAAAAGAGGTTGAAAACTTGTAAAAATATATATCTGTTTTAGTTTCATATTTAAAGAAGAATATATTTCTAAAAAAAATCTAGTTTCAGCGATTTTTGAATTTTTTAAAGATTAAACACTAATATTAAAACAAATTATAGACAAATAAAATAAAGTTTTTTATTAAATTTATTTTAGCGTATGATTTCCATTAGGTGGTATTTGGTTAAAAAATGTAGGAAAATTTAAAAATGGTACACTTGATGTTGTCCCTTTATATAAAATATAAATAAAATTTAAATTAAAATTGGGAAGAGTAAATTTTTTGATAAAATTTTCTTTTTCAAATTTGATCAAAAAATTTAAAATACGAAATTAAATTTCAATAAATTTGTTTGACATAAAAATCCTTCTCCAAAAGTTTAACAATAACGGTTTGAATGTTAAAAAATTTTAAAAATCTTTGATCAAATTTGAAAAATGAAACTTGATCAAAAATTTTACTTCGTCTTATTTATTTGAATAAAATAAAATTAAAATAATCATTAGTAATTTAACAACCTTGACAAAGAGCAAAAAACATTCCTTCAATTAGAAATTATACAATTTTTTTTTTTTTAATTCAATAAATAAATTTACTTGTTCCCAAGTTGTCCATTTCTTTTAAAATTATAAAATTTTAAGGATTTTTTATTTTTTATAAAATCAATTTACTTTTGTATATATCTAAATAATAAATAAAATAAGATCTATTTTCAATAATTATTTTTAATTTACGTGATTCCATGAAATCAAATCCTTTAGAAATTAAAAATTGTAACAAATTAATTTTCATTTTTCAAATAAATTATTAAATTACTTTGGGTTAAATCTTAAAAAAAAATTAATTATATTCTTTTAAAAATTTTCTTAAAACTAACTTTTCTCCAAGTTGTCTATTTCTTTTAAAATTATAAAATTTTAAGGATTTTTTATTTTTTATAAAATCAATTTACTTTTGTATATATCTAAATAATAAATAAAATAAGATCTATTTTCAATAATTATTTTTAATTTACGTGATTCCATGAAATCAAATCCTTTAGAAATTAAAAATTGTAACAAATTAATTTTCATTTTTCAAATAAATTATTAAATTACTTTGGGTTAAATCTTAAAAAAAAATTAATTATATTCTTTTAAAAATTTTCTTAAAACTAACTTTTCTCCAAGTATTCAATTTCTTCTAAAATTTTTAATTTATATATTAATTTTAATAATATATTTTTCTACTTACTCTTGTTATTACTTTGATTATACCCATTCATTTTTTATTATTATTTTTTTAAAAATAGTTAAAATTTTTAGCTTCAAAATTTTTAATTTTTAGATTTGATTTTAATTATTTATATACACATAAAATAATTTATAAATTTTGAAAATGTAAATGTCAAAGTAATATTTTATCATTCAAATATAATTTAATTTCGATTAATTTTGAGATTTTTTGAAATTTTTTGTTGGTTATCTGAAAAAAGTATGTTAGTCTTCTGTGTTTAAAAATTATTTTTAAACTTTAATTAAAAAATTTATTTAAATATCATTTTGAACTTAACTAAAAGTCGAATAAAAATGGTTGAATCGTTATAGTCTCGAAGAAATTTCGACATTCAAAATCTAGATAATCCTAAAGCAACGTTTGATATTCTCGTTTTAGTGACCCTTAAGCATTTTTAAGTTTAAGTAAATCCTTTTTGTTTTTCTGAACATTTATTTTATTAAAACTTTATTTTTAATTAATATTATTGAATATTTTTTAAAAAAATTTAAAAATTTAAATTAACTATAACTAAGTATTTTGAACAAAAATTTAAAAATTTAAATTGACAAAACATTATTGAATCTTAAATTAAATAAAAATTTGGTTTTTAATCAATCAAAATTTATATTTGGTTTATTATTTGTTTGATTATTCGATTCATCTTATGAATTTTTCAATGAATTTTATAATTTTTTCAGTCAGAGAGTTAAAATCATTTCTAAACAAGCCGATAATTCCGATTGCTGAAAGGGATACTAACTGAAAAAATGAGATGATATTTGCCAAGGTGAGTTGATTCCCTTAAAAATGAAAAATTTTAACAATAAAAGGTTATTTCATTTTTTTTATATTTATTGAAGTAAATACTGTTAGTCTTTATTTTTTACATTATTAAATTAATTAAAAATTTTGGGAAATTTTTAAATAAAGCCATGTTTGCCGATTGACATTCAAAGGTGACCAGGTGGCCGTTTATTTGATCGTTCGTTTTTTTAAAAATTTAAATGTTAGGGTAAGATTAACCCCGAAGATATCAATTTTAAAACCCTAATAACAAAATTAATTTTTTAAAAAATTAATTTTTTAATCACTTAACTAAAGTAAATATTTTTCTTAACTATTAATCCATATTTCTTATTTATTTAAATAAAGTAATTTATGCATTTATCTAATGAACTAAAAAATACATTGCCGGTATTGCGCACAGTTGACATTATTTGATTCCATTTGATATCAGATGATATTAAATAATATCAGGTATCAAAAGCTGATATGATATTTTTTGAAGAAATTGCTACCGGCTTTTATCATTAGATTTAATCAAATTATTTAACTGATGTAAGAATCAATCATTGTGTTTTATTTTAGAAGTTAACGAATTATTCTTATTTATTTATTTTAATTAAAGTAATTAAAGTATACATACAAAAAAATTCATATATTCTATCTGAGTGAAAATGTGCTTTATGATTTTGGATAATTAACTCTAAATAATTAATTTTATTTGCATTGAGTGTCACATTGTAAAAAACTTGTTTGAAAAATTCGTGACATGCGATGTTGTTTAAATTGTAGACTTGTATATCTAATTATATTTAATTAAAAGTCTTTGAAGATATAAAATAGATTAAAAATTTTTTTTTACTATGCATTATTGTTTGAAGAATATCTAAATAAAATATAAAAATTAATAAAAATCAAATACCGCATACAATCGCTTGATTATGCTGCAATAAAAGCTAAAAAATACAAAATGAAACATCAAATAAAGAAACGTTTAGACATTAGTGAGATTAACTTAAGTGCATGGTCCAAATGCTGTTAAATAAGCTTATGGTGCAGCATAATCGAACGAGGGATTACGATAGTTTTAAAATGTTACCGCTCTCCATTTCTCTAATTCTTTTTAAATTCAATTAAATGTTTAGAAAATATTAGTAATTTAAAAATTTAAATTTAAAAATTACTTAAATTGTTTTCTTAAAAAATAAAAAAATTAATTTACTACATTTGAGTATTATTTTAATCTTACCATTATTTAAGTTTTGGATCACTTTTGTAAAAGAGAAGAATTTATATATTTATCCATTTAATATCAAAGTTACTTGTGTTAAATTCTTTTATAAAAAAAAATTTATAAATCTAAATAATCAAATAATTTTAAAATATTACTGCTCTCCATTTCTCCTTTTTCTTGATTAATTTAATTGTAAATTGTATTTTAGCACTTTTTCAAATATAAATTAAAAATGAATTGTTTCATTTCAAATTTTAATTTTTTGAAAATTAAATTTGCCGAGTAGAATTGTAAAACTTTTTTAACATTTTATTGTTTAAAAAATTAAATTTTTGAAAAGACTTTTTTTAATTTATTTTAGAATTTTTTTTTTAAATATTATGTATCACATTATTTTTTAAATTATCATTAGCTTTTTAAAAAACCTATTTTTAAAAGCTAATTAAATTTGATTAAAAAATAAATAATAATTAATATGTAAAATTTTTTAAAAAATTCTTTTCTCTAAATTCCTTTTTAAGTACATCTTTTTTTTCATTGAATAAAATTTTAATAAAATTAATCATAATTAAATATTTTAAAAGATAATTAATTTTGTGTAATAATCAAAACTCGAACAAAAGTAAAATTTTTTTTAAAAAATGATTGCAATATATTTCAAAGAATTGTCTGTGTATAAAACAAAATCGAAAAAAAAATTCAATGAAACTAAATTTTGACAAAAAGAGAAAAATTTCGATACATATGGCAGGCAATCTTTCAGCTAAATTAAAATTCAAATTGAGGGACCAAAAAAGATACTAATTGTAAAAATAGCAATATAATAAATTCGATTAATGAGTAACCGATGGGATAACGAGTTTCAATCAACAATCATGTTAATTGTAAATGTAAATTTTGATTTTAAACAACTTCTTTGACTTAAATGCAGGTTTTTAAAATTTAAAAAATGAAAGGTTCAAGACAGTAGTTTGAAAAAAAATTATTCTTCAATAAATTAGTAATTTTTTTAAATGAACGCCATTATTTCATCAGCATGACAACATTCTTTATAGAGATTTTAGTTATTCTATTTTATGGCTTTGACTTTTATTTTAAGATTTGTACTAACTAATTAAATTTTATCTAGTTTTTAATTAAAAATAAAGACCAATAATTAAAAATTCTTTTTAACTTTAATTTGGTCAGAGATGGACATCAATAATGAATGAAAAAATGGGAATATAATTTTATTAAGCTAAAATACTAGTTAAAATTAACACTAGTTAAAAAATACTGTATTAACCAAAAACATTATTTTTTATATATCTTAAATATTAGAAGAGAAAAAGAACGCCTGGTATTTTTAGTTGGGCTAAGTTTTTTGATAGCAGCTAATTATATTTTATAGGATCTAATTTATAGTTGATAAAAATATAGTAGATAATTATTTTTCCTTGTAGCTAAACAAATTGATTAGTAGATAAATGTATTTCTCAGTAGATAAACGTAGTCAGCTAAAAGATAACATTTAGTTACAAGAAAATGTTTGAAATTAAACAAAACTCGTGGAAGTTAATTGACACTTAATTAGTAAATTACAACTGACAAAAAAATATCAAAGGAAATTCAAAACGTGGTAGAAAAAAAAAGCTATGAATGGGCTTGAAAGAAATTCAAATTATTGTTTGAATCAAATTTTAGAATATAATAACATTCGAAGGCCTAACCAACCCACCAGTTATGCCATTATGATCAAATAGTATTGAAGAAGCTGTTGTAAATTCAAAACCGGCCCCTCTTAGTATTACAGATCAAGTAGCTTCAAGCGTTTCAATTCAGCCATTAGCTCAAAAACGCCAAAGAGAACGTCCACCAAAGTCAATACATGTTCAAAATAATGACGCAGAAAAAGTTAATTCAAATCCAACTACAAAAAAAAAACGTAAAAATAATTAAATTTATTAAAATGTGAAATTATTACAAAAAAATGTCAATACTTTTTCTTTTTATCATTTAATTCTGATGATTTTTTTTACATATGATTTAATTTGCTACCAAAAAACAAATATATGCTAATTAAAATAGGAGAAAATCGTTTGAGGCATAAAAAATAACCTCTTAACGCATAAACACATATTTTTTTTCAGTATAGAAAAAAAAAAATTTATAGTATAAAGAATTTATTTTTTTATTATAAAAAATTACAATGAACGAAAATAGTATAAAATAAAAATCAATCAAGCATAACAGTATAAAACATAGTATAAAAAATATTCCAAAAAGAAATCAATTTAAGTCAATCAAAACTAATTATTCCATTACTAAAGCATGTCTGGCTTTACGTGGACGACCAGGTCCTCTTTTAGTTTCTAATACTTGCTCCTCAACCCTCGCTTTCTTCGATTTAACTTGCTTTTATAGAAGCTTCAGAGCTCACATCCCTCCCAGGCTAGTGAAGGAGTTAGGGGCTTCTTCTTCCTCTTCAGCTGTTTAACCCTTTTATTAGAAAATTTCTGATTGTTTTGTAGGCAACCGAAGGAAATAACTCAAGCGTATCATCGCTACGACTTGATATATCATTTCTGATTCAAATTGTGAATTTGGGAACAAAAAATAAAAACAAAAATTTTAAATTGAGAATTGAATTTGTTCTGCAAAATGTATCTATTAATTAAAAATTATATTTTATTAGTACAACAAAAAAAATTAAAAATAAATTGTAAATTTCGAAATTTTTGAGCCGAAAAATTGGAAAAAGTCTATGGAATCATAGTTTAGAAGGTTTTTTTTTAAAATTTGATCTAAACTCGGAAGAAATTATTTGTTTAGTAGTGAATAAAACAAAAACAATTAAACTTAAATAATCAAAATGAATATTTAAGAAAATAAAAACTAATAAAACTTGGACAAATATTAAGGAAGCTTTCTATTACGCTTTTTAATTACCTTAGAATGACATAAATAGTTTCTATCTTTTAAATAATATCAGATACCAAAAATCTAACTTAAAAACCATTGATAGATTGAAGATCTGGATGCAGTATGTCAATGGATAGAGCTTTGTAATGTGCTAACAAATGTAAAGCATTTCGGCAGACTAAATGAACGGCATAAATATACACAAAAAAGCAACAGGAATGTTATACTAGCGACCACAGAGTGTGAAAGGGATCTTGGAGTGATGGTTTCATCAGATTTAAAGTGGACCAGCCAAGTGAAAAGTGCTTGTGCGAAAGCGAGTAGGGTACTTGGAATGGTAAAGCGAACGTTTACAAGTAGAGAGGAAAGACTGTAGGTAGGATTGTATATACCCATGGTGAGACCCCACCTAGATTACGCAGTGCAGGTCTGGAATCCAAGTATGAAAAGAGATGTGAATGCGTTGGAAAAGGTGCAAGAGAGGGCAACAAAAATACCTTTGTCTATAAGAAACATGCCGTATGAAATGAGGCTGACAAAATTAGGATTGACAAAGCTGAGTGAAAGAAGAGTGATAGGGGACTTGATTGAAATGTACAAATTAGTGAATGCAATAGAAAAGGTAAGCTTGGTCAAGAATCTAGTGAATAAATCAGAAAACAAGGGAACAGCCTGGGCGTTAAGAGGAAATAGCATCAGAGTCCAGAGACAGAGTTTCCCAGCTCAAATTAGAAACGATTTTGCGGCTGCAGTAAGTGCCAGACATGTATTTTTCTCAAATAGAATAGTTCCGCATTGGAATATGTTGCCAAAAAATTTTTGTTCCAAAATTCACAATGCCTTTATTCGCTAAATACTAAATGAAAAAAATTTACTGGTGTCACAGTTAATCTTATGAAAAATAAACTAAATGAAGTACTGATTCTTTTTAATGACAATTTATACCATCTAAAAGGAGAAAGTTCCTCTCATCAAGAAATAATACGAATAAAGTTCACTTTTTCAAATACAAAATGAGAAAATATTGGATGATAAGGATAAAATAATGAATTAGATTATTTTATTTCATTATTTTGATCGAATTTATTTTAGATAACAATAATAACGATTTGAATAAACTTAATTCTAAACTGAAAGATCTAATTTTTTATAGGGAAGTAAAAATAATAGAATCGAATGTAAAAATCGGTTCGCTTAAATTCGACTTATTAACTGATTTACAGAATCATGATATATTAGATAATTCAATTGTAAAAGACAAGGACGATAAAAAGAAATTAAATATGGAAATTAAGTTGAAGCAAGATGGAGAAAATGAAAATAAAGAAATTGAAATAAAATCACTTACATACTATACTATACTATACTATACTATACTATATACTATACTATACACTTGAATATTTAAGAAAATGTATCATATTCCTATTAAATACAAAGTTGAAAAATATAATAATAAGCAGTTCAATTATTATGTGGGGAACAAATAATTTTATATCTAAAATTATGGAGTCTAATTTCAAATGAAGAAAATGTTTATATAAAATTCAAAGATAATCTTGCAAGTATT
The DNA here is from genome assembly GCA_006352455.1 of Brachionus sp. 'Tiscar'. Taxonomy (NCBI): domain Eukaryota; kingdom Metazoa; phylum Rotifera; class Eurotatoria; order Ploima; family Brachionidae; genus Brachionus; species Brachionus sp. 'Tiscar'. The sequence goes on along the minus strand of VANL01001332.1, from coordinate 3,487 downwards.
TTGTTTCTTCTTGAAGAGCCAGATTCTTTTCTTAATCCAAGTATATTGCATTCAATAATAAAAATAATTAAGAAGATATTGTAGAAAAGGTTGATATACAAGTTGTTATGACTACCCACAATCCAGTTACGATATCATTTGTAGAGAAATTATCATCTATTAAGTAAATATTTTTACTACAATTAAATGGTGAAAATATACTGGAAATACCAAAATGTCAGGGGTTTAACACAGATGGGGTTATTAATAATACTTGAAATTTAATTTAATCTTTTTCTAAAAATATATTCTAACATAACAGTACAGCTTAGTTTTAATAATAATAAATCGAGAAGTAATAGCAGCAAATCTGAGGTCGAAAATCTATTAAATAGAATTAATAAACATGATAATTTGAACAAACTAATATTCGGAATTATAGATGAAGATGGACTTGAAAAAAATAAAAAAAAAAATATCATAAATTTAAAAATTCTTGATCGATATAAAAAGTGAAATTATATTTCGATCCCTTGTACGTTTTGTTCGTTGTTTTGTTCACAGAAATAAAAGTCCATTGGAAAATTTTGCAGTTGATTGTTCTGGTAAAACTCTTGGACAAATAAATAATTTTACTGAATTTTATGAATGCGATTTAGATAATTTTCTTAAATAAATACGCTAATTCAAAAAGCGACGAATTATTGAAAAAAGATGAAAAAATAAAGGTGAATTTATTTTATTCAAATCTTGGTAAAATAGAAATCCAATATCCGATTTTCTCTATAGAAAAGAAAGGAAAACTCATTTCGTGGTCAAAATTGGGATAATGATTATGATGAGAATACAGATAACGAAGAAGATGAAAGAGAGCTAATAAATTTACATAGGTTCAAACCTTTGGATTTTTATGTATATATTCTTTTGATGAAATTTAAATAGTAAAATACTAAGAGTCGAATTAAACAGTGAGAAGAGAATAGATCAATGAGAACTAATAACTATACTTGTAAAATTTACTTGAAAGAATATGTATGTGTCCAAATAATTAGTATTAAAGTGAAAAAAAAATTGACTAAAAAAGACGCAAGCGAAAAATTTGACCTTGGAATCAAATATAAAATTTCTTTTTCTACTTGACTTTTATTTATTTTCATTTAAAAAAATGTTTTTTCGTTATTTTACGGTACAAAAATGGTTCGATTGCTAATCCTAAGTTAAGATTTATCATTGTCCTTAATAATAGATGCCGCAAAAAAACTAAAATTTTATTTTCAGCGTAACATTTTTTTAATTCTTAGCAATAAAAGCCACGCTTAAAACCAAAGAGACCGGATAAATGCACGGGTTAATCAATAGGGTTGGGTTAATATGGGAGAGATGGTACGGGATGCATGCACTTAAAATCAATTTGGGGTTTAACTGCATGCAATACCGCGCAGGGGTATACGGTATCTCCATAAAACTTTTTGGGCAAAATAAAATCTTTTATCAAAAAGTTTTTATTTTAAATTCGAAATAATCTGAAAAATGCATTGCAATTTAATTGCGCATTTAAAATAAAAATGCTTTGATCAAATTTGATAAAAGATTTTATTTTGCCACTTTTAGAGCAAAATTTTATTTTTATTAGATTATTTTCAACCTATTTTTTTTTCAAGAATAAACAACTAACTAAAAAAAAAACAAATTAATAAAACAATTTTTAAAAAATAGTAAATTTCAGTTTTAAAATTGCGATTTAAATGTGTTTCAATTTATCAATTTAATTATATGTTAATTGTAAATGTAAATTTTGATTTGAAACAACTTCTTTGACTTAAATGCAGGTTTTTAAAATTTAAAAAATGAAAGGTTCAAGGCAGTATTTTCAAAAAAATTCAATCTCCAATAAATTAGTAATTTTTATGAAATGAACGCCATATTTTCAACAGCATGACAACATTCTATATAAACATTTTAGTTATTCCATTTTATGGCTTTGACTTTTATTTTAAAATTTGTACTAACTAATCAAATTTTATATAGTTTTTATCTAAAAATAAAGACCAGTAATTAAAAATTCTTTTTAACTTTAATTTGGTCAGAGATGGACATGATTCAACGGGAATATAATTGAACGAAAAAATGGGAATATAATTTAATTAAGCTAAAATATTAGTTAAAATTATTTTATTTTAGATGAAATTTAAAAGTTATGATCAATTATTGCAGTTATTGTAGCTATCATTTCACATGAAATTGTCAATGCTTTAGTTGGAAACAATGGTATTGGATTTATCCACCTCATCATAACTCAGAGGGAGTGGTAAAGCAAAGCCTTGAAATTTCAGCTATCGTCCCACCTTTTAAATTCAAATACAAAATCAAATGGTAGTCTTGTCAACCATAAACTAAATTTATATTTAATGTTTTTAGAGTAATAAACTTAATTTAGCGCCACTATTCTTGGAGAGGAAAGAGCGCAAATCTGAATTCTTCAATAATAGTAGCTCTAAATTATACATTAAATCAGGTTTTTTCTCAATAATAACACTGGTCAACAGTGACAAATAAAAAAATTAAAAAAAATTTTTTCTCTATTTAATGCTCAACTGACAGCACCGTTTGAGCTCGACGGTGGCATGCGCTAATCTTGATTAACTCATGGTCAGACTCTTTTATTCCTTATCTACTTGGTTTTATGATGATAGATTAGATGACAAGTTGGTGCTATTTTTTAGGTAAATGGTTTTTAGATTGCGCATGAAATCATGAGTAAAAGAATTGAAGTCCCAAAGGTTGTAAACCAATTAGTTGATTCATGAAGAGCTTAATTTGTATATTAAACGCTATTTGGATTGTTTCCCAAAGGTTGCGAATTTTCTAAAACTAATTTCTCGATCATTTGTGTTAATACCAAAAACAGCTGGTCTGGCTTTGTTTTTGCATAGTGAATCATCGTTGATGTCGTGTTGAAGGTTGGTGATGTCTAATTGTGATCGTTTTTTGACTTGACATATTGATTTTTTTACTTGGTCACTAATCTAGAACAATCTATTATTTTATATCGTAAAATAATGCAGCTTTTTTATATTTGCTATTTTTATTTCTTACATACTGATAAGAAACGAATGAAAAAAAATTTATTTATATCCAACATAAAATCATTGATCCAAAAAAAAAAATTATCATTCATTTTTATTGAATCACTGAACTATTATAGAATTATTATTGAACTTTTAAGGTTCAAAGGCATAATGTTGATGACCCATTTCTATATTAAAAGTTTTTTTTCATTTTGATTTTTTTTAAATTTTTGTCTCAAATAGTGTTGGTGGCCGGTCAAGAAAGAAAGTTTTAGTAAGATGTGTGAAAAAAAATTATAGGCATTAAAAATTATATTTTTTTAGCTTAAATTTTAAATTAGTTAATTTTTAAATAATAATATCTACAGTAGTTTTATTTGCTTTGAAACTAAAAATTGAACGGTCTTGTATACCCGTTCTTTTTTTTGAACGGTATAAAA
>VANL01001331.1:0-14650 GCA_006352455.1 Brachionus sp. 'Tiscar' | reverse complement strand
GTTTTTCTACTTTTACTAAGACTGAACAGTCAACTCATATTTTGAAAAAAATATAATAATTTTTTATAAATTTTTTTTTAATTTTTGAAAAAATGCGACGTTTTTGAAATAAATCATTTTTAATTTTTTTTAATGCTTTTTATTATCTTTTTAACAGCGTGATAAATATTTTATCAGAGAATAAATAAATTTTTTAATTTTTTTAAACCAAGAATTTTATTAATAGTTTCTTACATGCATGTTACTTATGACTTACATGTATATTCACAGTTAAAGATGATAAAGATGATTGCTGGTGCAATATTTTTTAAATGACTATCTGCTAGTCTTCTAGATAGAAGAAGCATACATCAATTAGTTCAAAAAACATTCGAGTTTATCACTAAAAATCATAATTTTTCTAAAATTTCTCTTTGAAAATACTCTTGTGATACAATCACAAAAAACTAGAATCAAACTGTAAAATTTAAAAAAATTATTTCTTACAATTAAAATTATTGTTAAATTAAAATTTTTAGTGCTTGAATTAGGTATCTAATTAAAGCTCATTTTTTCTCCTTTTGAATCAATTATAACATTAAGTTTAAAAAAAAGTCCCTTTATTTATTAACTTCAATAATATGTACATATCTTTTGTAGAAAATTTTTTTTATATCATCTAGTGGATCTATTAGATCAAAATTCCAAGTTAATAATTTTACATCAAAGAAGTTACTTTAAACTCTTATTATATGTGTACACGACTAGGCGCAGAGATGGTTAGGCATCTATACCAAATGCACCATCCTACTGAGACTTGATTTAAAGACAAAATTTAGAAACGTTCTTTTTTTGCTTATCATTCATTTGAACATCAAAAATTATCCATTTCTTGGAAAAAACATTTCTGAAATTGAGAAGGTCCAAAGAAGATAATCACTTCACTTCGAAAATATGACTTGAAATGTGTTAGAAACTTAGTACAATTTTTTTAAAATTGTTAACGGATATGAAACTATCAATTCTGAAAATGGCATACATTTTTCTCGAAATCAGTCTTACAACTTAAGAAGACATAAAAAATGTATTGTTAGAGAGTATTGGAAGTTGTATACAACAATATATATAATATTTTCAAATATCTTTTTACTAACTTCTTCCGTATGTTATAAGCCCAAGGAGTTAAATTAATAAACTGAGCGATTACTAAATTGTAAAATAGACATTTGATTTTAATTTTTCTACTCTTTTCTTTTTAATATATATCATACATTGGCACTTAACTAAATAAATAGATAGGGTCGCATTTTTTTTCACTACTAGTAGAACTAAGTAAAAAAAGTCTGAAAAATTATATTTTTATTAAGTAAAATTCAAGTAAACATAAAATAAAAAGCAAAAAAAAAAAATTTGGATTAAAAAATCAGCTTAATCGAGATTTAGAATTGATATAAAAAATTAATGTTTAAAACATGTCCTGGTGTAAAGTAAGGTGGGCCATTATCCCCAAAATTATTCTCCATTTATGTTGAACAACTGATAGATAACATTAGATAACACACAAAAATAACACACACCTTCAAGAGAGAAGACTGGCAAGTTGAAGAGCATATCACGGCCTTAAATCCCAAATTGAACTTGAAGGAAAAGATTTAGATAAAAAAGTTAAAAGTCAACTATTTAAAACCTACATCAGACCAATCATTTACTACGGCCTTGAAAACTGTTACATAAATAAGACCGAAACTAAAAAGATTCAAACAATGGAATGGATTATGATTAAAAGGATGGTTGGAGTAAATAAAAGGACACGTACAACAAACTTACTTTATGCGATGAACGTTGAGCCGGTCGACTTGAAAATAAAAAAAATGAAAATGACTTTTGCTCGACGACTCCTCGAGAATTGCTCTACGAACGAGTAGAAAATAACTTCAATAATAAATTGCTAAATAAACTGAAAGAAATTTTAAATACACAAGAAAAACTAGAAATAAAAAAATAAAAAAAGTAATAAGGGAAACAGAGAGAGAAATAAAGAATATGGTAAAGAATGGTATAAGTGACTCAATTAAAACGTGCTTTGAAATGATGAAATACAATGATCAAATGGAAAAACCCTTCTCGACCTACTAATAAAAGCTTTTTAAACAACAACAGAAAAACCTTAAATAAATTTTTTTACTTACTATTTGAATAATTAATAGAGTAAATTTTTATGCCAAAAATTATGCAAAAATGAAGTTTCTCATTTTGTGTACAATATTTCAATATTTATTCTTTTTTTAAATTTAAATTAACAAAAACAGTTATTAGAAGACAATTTCTACAAAAAAAAAATTTTTATTTATGAATTTTCTTTTTTCAAATTGCTTTTTATTGTAAAAAAAAAATATTATTATATTTTTAAAAATATTACATCGCCAGAAATGGCGTTAACTGAATTTAATAAATGAATAAATTAAAAAACTTGATTAATTAATCCAGTTTAATTTGTAATGTTTTAGGGCATTGTGAATTTCTGTACAAAAAAAAATTAATTGCAGAGATTTTGCACAGATTAAATTTTGGAAATTTTTGTTTATACATGCTATGTATCTGATGATACATTTAACTAAGATTAAAAAGTTATAACATTTTTAAAGAGGTTATGCATATTGGTATTGTGAATTTCTAGAACAAAAATAACAAAAAATTTTCACTTTTTGATAAATCAAAATTTATTAAAATAAAATAATTTAAAAAAAATACTGCAACTTAGTGCAACAAATTTTGTTGCATCATTTTTACCTAAAATAATTTTTCTGATATAAATAAAAGACAAAAAATAAAACATCAATAAGATTTAAATTGATTATTGATTTTGTTTACTTAAAAAAAGAAAATAAATTTTTTATTTTAGGCTAAAAAGATGCAACAAAGTTTGTTGCACTAAGTTGCAGTATTTTTTTTAAATGTATTTTATTTTAGTAAATTTTTATTTATCAAAAATTGAAAAATTTTTGTTCTTTTTGTTATTGAAATTCACAATACCATGCATATTTCTAGCAAAAGTTTGCTCTAAAAAAAATTAGGAAAAAAATTTTTCAAAATTTTAGTAATATTTCCTAAAAATAGACTAAAAAATTTAGTGTCTGGTAAATTTTTATATATTATTTTATCATTATTCGATAACAGTTCTAAATATTCCAATTTAATTTAACATTGAACAAAATTTGTAAAAATGAAAATGCCAAAAAAAAGCTCAATTTTTTGAATTTTTTATTATTTTCTAATAAATTTTGAAAAATCAGAAATTTAAAATAAAATCTAGAAAAAATTAAAATTAGTTTATTTTTGTTGCCAAATATGCCAAAATTTTCGCTGGAATAAAAAATTTAATGAAAAGTTAACACAAGAGGGTTAAAAAATATTCATCGAAAAAATAAATTATCAGATTAATTATATTGCTAGACATTAAAAAAAGCTTCAAAGTTCAAATTTTCTATCAGTACAATTGGACTAAATATCTTTTGATCAATTTGCCTAATCAGATTAAACAATAGTTTCCAAGTGCTTAAATAAAGTATTTTTTTAAATCTCAGCTAGATTAAAAATTAATTAAATTTTTTCTTAAGCAGCAAATATTTAAGCAGAATTATAAAATTCTACAAGACTTTTGAAACACAGAGCCGCTAGGCCTGCTGATGAAGACAGCAAAAATGTCCTGAAAAAAAAAAAAAAAAAACACGAATATCGTTTAATTATCGGTGTCACTCAAGCGATTAAAAAGTACTCTTAATGACGAGAAAATAAAAATTATTACATTCAAAATGCCCTCATAAGACCAGCCTGTTAAATGCGGGCTGAAAAAATTTGACTAGTTAATTAGATCAACACATACCAAGCCCAATTTGTGTTGCTTTTATAAATTTAGCTTTTAAAACTTTGTTCCTCTATTTTTATCCAAATTAACTTAATTCTATAAATAAATAAAAATAAAAAAATTTTTTCTTATTGTGCAATAAATAATTTTTTTTTTATAATAAATAAAAAAAAAAATATAAAAAAATAAAATTTTAAATGCAATCTAATAATTTGGGCCAACAAAATTTGCAAGAATTAGCTAGAAAAAACGCGATGAACCGCCGACGCTTTTCGCTTGGAAACTTTCCGGGCCAGCAGACCGACTTTTCCTCTCAAAAATACCCCAAAGCGGACATGTTCACAGATCAGACTAATCTGCAAGAGAGCACCTTGACCAGATACCTCATGCAGCAACAGCAGCAAACTCAAAATCAAGAGAACATTTCCAATTTGCTCAAATTGTGCAATAATCAATTGATGGATTCACCGCCTTATCTTACCGAAAATCAAAATTTTTTTCCACAATTTTCCGAGCCGGATCCTTATTCAAGCCAAATATCTTCAATGAACATTCCACAAAGTTCAAGTTTAGCTCAAATTCAGAATTTACAGCGACGCAGAGCTTCCTACTGTGTCGGATCCAGTCAACTTAAACCAGTCATAGAGTCAAGGTCATCATCACCGGTATTCAATGGCCAAAACTCCAGTACCTATCAGGACCAATTGATCCAGCAACAACAGCACATACTTGAACAAAAGTTAAACTTACTGGCCAGCACGGCCTTTATGTCTCCGCCAACACCGACAAAAAAATTGTCTTATTCACAACAAAATTTATCGCAGACCAATGCCAATTTTAGACCTCGAGCCGCAAGCTTAGGCGTCATTGACTCGTCTAGTCTTGTTAAAACATCAGCATCAACTGGCTTCATGCCACTGGCTATCCAGAACAACAAAGATTTGATGGAAAATTTTGAAGAAAAATTGGCCACTACTGGAAATATATTTCAACGACGCGAAGATTGGTCAATATTGAGCAAATTGCCCATAGCTAAACAAAATTCAATTCATGTTCGCTTGGAAGATGAAGGTCCATTCGGCAATGATGAAACAAGATGCTTTGTTTTGTCTCATTTGAGCTCGTTGTGTATCAGAGAAATGAATTGTTTACACTGTTCGTCTAGTATGGTAATTTATGATCGTTTTCCACTAGTTGACGGAACTTTGTTTGTTTCACCGTTCATGTACGACAAGAACAAATCAATACCAGCTATTGTTTCTAATAAACAGCAGTACTTGAACGCAGTTTGTCTCGATTGTATTATTGGTAAAAACAATCATGATATAAAGTGTAAATACTGCAGCAAGCTATGGCAATCGTTAGGAGCTTTTAGTCTACAAATTGGCAATTTGTATAAATATGACATATTTGCTGCGTTTCCGTGCTGTTTCATGCGCTTGACTTGTTCGAAATGCAGTGCCAATATCATGGATTTGGACGCGATTGACAATGAATTTTTTAGTAGCTTTTCTGAAGAGAAAGAGTGTCCTCAGTGTCGGACAAAAGCGTATCATTTCATTAAACCTTTAAGAGATGTGTTTTATGACTATGAGTCCGATGACTGTGCCAATTATTTAGCGCAGTTGGATCAAGAATCTCTACAAGAATCAAATTTTATTAATGAATAGTTTTTTCTGGTTTTTATCTTAATTATTATTTTGTTTTTCACATAATCAATAAAATATTTATGAATATTTATTTAATTTTAAATTTAATTTTAATTTTAAATTAATTTAAAGACAAAAACAGTTATTTAATCATTACTTAAATTAAAAAAAATTACAGCAAAAATTGCAGATGATGATTGAAAAGAAGACTAGCAATACCCTTTGCTCCACAAGAGATAAAAATTTAAGTTTTGTCTACTTGTTAATTCAATATATTTTCAGAAAATAAAATTTAAAATAAATTATTCAGTTTTTTTTTACTTTAAATTTGAAAAAAAAAGCACTAAGCAATTTTTTTTCGTAACTTGGGTCATCATACGAAATGAATTTAGAAAGGTTTTTTTAGCTACCGTGTTCCCTCGTTCGATGTTACAGCCTCACAACCAGAAATACAACTTTGGTGCAGGCAATAAATATAAAAATAATTTTTTTTTTAAATATTTTTATTTATTTGATTTAAAAAAAAAATACTAAAATTTGATTTTTGACGCTGCATTATTTTTTGAAAAAATTTAAAATTCACTTGAAAAATATGATAAATATTTTTAAAAAAATAATTTTTATATTTATGACAGAAACTCTATTGTTAATGATGAATTAAATTAAAAAAATTTACTTTTAACGTGATCCAAGACTCGAAATACATCTTTGAATGCTTTAACATGGGCGAGATGGAATTTATTGCCTGCGCCAAAGTTGTATTTCGGGTTGTGAGGCTGCGATATCGAACGAGGGAATACGGTAATTTGTTAAAAATTAAAAAAAAAAAACAAAATTTTCTAAATCCACATTTATTAAGACAAGCCCTGTAATGTATTTTCTTCATTTGCGTGCCGCATTGATCACACGATTTTATTTCTTTGTCACTTATCTCTTGACTCATTGACTCAATTCTTGCTCTTTTTGGAACAAATTCTTCCTCAACTCTAGCTTCATCAGACTCGATGTCTTTCGGAACAGTGTTTGAAACTTGTGTCTCATTTGGTTGTCTTATCAATGCTCTAACTGTTTTTAAAGGTCTACCTTTTTTTCGATTTGATTGAATTGGAATGTCCATTCCAGCTGAGTCGACATTGCATTTTTTTTTGAGCTGCTATCGCTATTTGATGATGGCACTTGTAATTTTTCATCCAAAACCAGCAACTACAGCTACTTAATGTCCACTGATTCTCTTTGTATTAGACTTTGTGAACGCTAAAAACACATGTGTAAATTTGTGCTTGTGTAAAATGTATCAAATTCAGAGTTGTTTAAAAGTCCCAAAAAAAAGACCAAGTCCGGATTTTTTTTTTTAATTTTTTTCAAAAGTCCTACTCTTCTTGGCAACCATAAAAACCATTAAGGATCGCACAAATATAATTATATAAATAAATCAATAAAAAATTTTTAATGATATTTTAAAAAAACTGCTTGAAAAATGTTTTTTTTCAATTTTTTAACTATCATGTTTTTGTTTTTTTAGAATATTATCTGTTTATCTTTAATTAGATATTTATTTTAACTACTCTCAAAAACCAAATCTAAATAAATATTGAGAGGAATTTTTATTCAAATATAAAAAATTTATTCATTAAATATTTATTAGTAAAAATTAAAGTCTTTGGCTCGGACTTTTTTTTAAAAAAAAGTTCGGACTTGGAACTTGACTTGAGACTTGCGACTTTTAAACAACTCTGATCAAATTATGTTTATCAGTTTATGTTTATCTATCAAATTTTTCATTTAGCTAAACATAATTGCAATAAAATAACAGATACATGGCGTACATGAAATTTTCAAATTTGTTTCTTATGCATCTAGTTACATTCAAATATTTTTAATAGTGAAAATTTAAAAAAAAATTATAAAATTTTTATTATTCATTTTAAATAAAATATTTGATCGAATTGTGGTTTTAGAAAAAAAAAAACAAAATTTTTTCGATTATGTTTTTTAAATAGTCTTTGGATAAAACTGGCTAAAAAATTTTTAAAATTTCTAAAAAAATGCATAAAAAATGCTAAAATTCAGTAAATACAATTAAAAAAAATAAATAATAAATAAATAAAATATATATTTTTAGTCTAGAGTCGAACCGAGGGTCTTGGAATTGAAAATCCACCAGGCGATTTGTGCAGCATATGTGTTGAGCGGTTTTTGACCAGCGGTGTTTTGGGCATATAGTTCATTGAGTCATTGGTCGATATTTCACTAAACTTGGACGTATTTCTCATGTTTGACTGCTCAATTTTCCTTTTAAAGAAAATTTTTTTTTACTTAAGAAAAATACATTTATGTATCATATACTTTTTGTATGAAAGAATTGAAAAATGACCGATCAAGAATCCGACAACCATGCATATAATGAATCCTAGTGCCACCATGCCAATCAATATTTTGCTTTCTTTACTCTTGCCAAATTTACAGTTTGTCCTTTCATTTATTAATCTTTCTTGCTTCAAATACTTCTCATATGGAGACAAGTAATCTGACATTTCTACAATTAAAATTAATATTAAAAAATTAGCCGGTTACTTTTTTTAAATAAATCATGCTACTTTTATTGCATCCATGTCCAACATAGGGTTTTTCACATTGGCATTCATAAGTCTGATTAACAGTGGCGCATTGGCTATTCGATCCACAAGGCTGGACTTTGCTAGAATTGCAGTAGATCGATTGTTCACAATATTTACCAACTATTCCAGGCGGACAAATGCACATGCCAAAAGTGTTCTCACCACGAATAACATCAACACATGTACCACCATTCATGCACTTAATATCGCGACACTCAGACTTTTTCTTGCAAAATATAATCCTTGGATCACATTCGCATTTTCCGTTAACACAATATCCATCGCATGGCATATCATTACAAGAGTTGCTCTTCTTTCTTTCACAATACTGGCCCTCATGCATCGAATCACATTCACATTTATATCCATCACCATTGGCTATACATGTAGCATTATTTTTGCACTTGTTGTACAAACATGGCAAACTAATTTTATCCTCACAGTTTTTGCCCATGAAGCCATTTTTACACTTGCAAAAATATCCCCTTGCCTCAAACATGCATGTGCCACCATTCTTGCACGGATTTATCGGTCTGCAATAATCTATCATTTCGCTGCAATTCTTTCCAAAGTAGCCTTTGTCACAATTTTCACAAATGTAATCGTTTGGTCCGAGTGACCGGCATTGGCCATTTCTGCATGGCTTTAAATAGTCGCATATGTCTATTTGGGTCTCGCATTTGAGTCCCGTATATCTGGGCAGACATTCACATTTGTTTCCGCCTGGTATTGGAATGCAACGTTTTGTATGGGTTAGACTGCAGCGTGTTTCTGGCCACGAGCAGTAGTTGAATGTGGTCTCACAATTTCGGCCAGTGTAATTTTGCGGACACAAGCATTCATAAGAATTTAGCAAATCAACACATCGTGCTCCATTTTGACATGGATTTGACTCACAATCATCTATATTAATCTCACAGTATTTTCCAGTATAGCCTCTGAGACAATTGCATCTATAGTCATTATCTAGTTCATTAGGTATACATCTACCATTTTGGCATTCGTTTTTCAAACATTTGTCTTCCTCTTCGTCACAGTAACGTCCTGAAAATCCCGGAGGACATTTGCATATGTAGCTGTTCATCACAGAAACACAAGTGGATCCATGGACACACTTTGAAGCAATGCAGTTATCAATTGGCACTTCACAGAATTTACCCGTGTAGCCAGCTGGACAAACACAAGTAAAATTGTTTAGAGTAGACAAACAAGAGCCGCCGTTTTGACAGCGGATTCCCTCCTGACACATATCAATCAAAATCTCACAGTCTTTACCTCTATATCCATCGGCGCATTTGCAAAAATAATTTTTCTCTTTTGTATGATGGTCCATTTCAATAATGCATGTGGCACCATTTTGGCATGGCTCTAAATCACACAACTCTGCCTTATCAGTGCATACTTTGCCCTTCCAACCATAATAGCACTTACACTCAAAATCACCGGTAGTTAAATTGCTGATACAATCGCCATTAAAGCACGGCAAGCTTGAACATGGATCAATCTCTTGCTCACAAAATGGCCCTGTGTGAGTTTCACGGCACACGCACTCATCTTTGCAGAAAAGTGTACCTTTTTTATCGCACAAGTTGCACATTCGCGATTCCTCACAATACTTTCCTTCATACAACTCATCGCATACACAAGTAAACTTGTTAATACCATCAATGCACGTTGCGTTGTTCTGACACGGGTTAGCAACACAATCGTCTATATTATGACATTCTGGTCCGTCAAAGCCACTCGAACACTTGCACACAAATCTATCTTCTAATTCAATGCACACTGCTTTTGGATCGTACTTGTTACATTCAGAATTTAAACACTTATCTTCAATTACGAACTCGCAATTTTCACCAGTGTACATAGGAGAACATTGACACTTGAAATTCTTTGGTTTCTCCATACTAGCTGCATTTATACACATACCTTGACCAGTCTTTTGATTACATGGATTGTCCAATTGACGGCAAGGCTCAAATTGTTTGTCACAATATTTTCCGTGAAAACCTTCGTCACATTTGCATGAATATTCCATTAGCATTTCGTCCGAGGCTACACATGTTGAATTAGATGAACATCTGTGATAGTCTGGCACTTCACAAGCATTTATTCTACTCTCACAGTATTTGCCTATTTTTATAAAATTTAATTAGAAAAATAAAATTTTTTTTTAAAATTTTTTTTAAAGATTAATTTCTGATACAAAATATCAACTAACCAGTGTATCCATAAGTGCACAAGCATTCATATTGATCGGAATTGTGGCTTGTGTTGAACTTGTTGATACAAATTGCGTCATTTAGACACAAATTGAATTCACATGGACTGACATATTTTTGACATTGATTGATTAGATCTGATTTTGTGCAAGAGGAGTCTCTGTGTACTGAGCATTCATAGTCCTGTTCGAATAGCTCAATATTGTCCAAACTGGCCTCGGCTGGTCTAAACGAATCCAAAGTTTGTTCAAAAACAAACGCCAGTCGAAAATTGTCAAATGCCTCAATACCAACTCGGGCTATTTTCCAAATTTTTGTCTCATTAAACTCGGCAATTGTAGTTGCCCAATCCAAAGCCTCTTTTTCAAACAATTCATATTCTTTTTCCATAATTAACTTTACTTTTAGAACACCTGAATTTTTTATATTATAGATAAATTTTAGACTTCGCTTAGACCGATCTATTCTAGGACTTAATAAGACAGATTTTTTGTCACTGCTTTCACTTTGCAATGGTATTTTGGCAGTCATGTGACACATAGAACAAACATAATCATCTAAGCTTGTGAGTTCATTTCTTGTTTTTTGCTGTGAATCGCCAGTAACAATCCACGGATTGCCAGCAATGTTTTTGTATCCACAAGTTAAATTGTTTTTCATTTGAAAGTAGCAATCACCTGACTGTTCTTCGAAAGCATAAAAAAACGAAAAACCTTTGTAAAGCTCCAACTGTGGCGGTTGATTAAAAAAAACTACTTCTGGCACTCGTTGCGATGCAAACTTAACATTTACTTCGCTTGATTTGGAGATAAACTTTGGTATTTTTTCAATATCAAGCAAATCTTTAAAATGCAAATGACCACATTTTGATTCAATTAGAGTTGAATTGGCCTCATAGAAGTCAACCGATACCTTTGAGCAAGGTGTTTCATTTAGCAAGTCAATATATTTGGTGAAAATTTGAATTTTCTTTGAATAAGGAGCGCGTATTACCCATCGTTGATCAGTTAACATTGGTACATAAATCATTGGTGTTGTATAATTGTTGTACATGTTTGCAATCAATCCACTTGGATGAGTTAGAACACGTCTCATAATTGAATATTCAAGTCTGAACATGTCACTTAATCCGCCTGATGAATACTCAATGCGCAGCATATTATCCTTGCTCATTACAATTTCAGCTTCTCGGTCCAAGCTTTGACTAGGCTTTAGATAAAAATAGTATTCACCATTTGCCGAATAGCCATCGTTTAGCAACTCGAATTTTAGTTGACCTTGTCCTTTGGTAGTGTAGTTTAGAAGTTTGACAACAATCATGTGATCCTGTGGTGCCAAAAATAGCCATGGTATAATGTTGCGTGTTATTGTGTTGGTCAAAGACAATTCTGATGTCTGTGTCACAGCAAAAACTTTTGGCTCGGCTTTGTAAGAACAACGCATATAGGGATATTTGGAAAGTTTTGAATTGTTTTCTTTCATGTGTTTGAAAACAATTCGAATCCAATTCGACGAAAATAGATATGTGGCTTTATTGTTCAGTTTAAAGTTTTCGATTAGTTCAAATTGTTCATATAATATTTCATCTTTAAGCAAAACAAAAATTTATTTATTAAATTAAAAATTGAAAAAAAAAATAGAGTTTAAATTTTTTTTAAATTATATCAAAAAATTCCTAAATCTTGAAAAAAAAAAATTTTTAAATTCTAAATTAAAATAGCTCTTTTTCCACAGGTCTAAAATTTGTTCTGTAAATGTATTATTCACTTAATCTATTTAAAAGATATTGAAAAAAATAAAATGCAGACTTATTGCATAAACAAAATTTTATTTAAAACAATTTACAGAACGAATTTTAGACCTATGAAAGAAAATTTATTAAAATTAAAATTTTTTTTTTTATTTTTGATATTACAAAATTTAAAATGCGCAAAAAAGTAAAAAACAGATCTGATTTGTGGGACGATCATCGTAGACAGTGAGGGGCAACACAGTACTTGCAAAAGTTCACAAAACATTCATTTATATGTATGTCAAAATGCTCAGCTAATTGTACTAAACTTATCTAAGACTAAAATTGGAATATGCTGTAGAAGCGTGGTGTCCTTACAATAGCAAGGATATCAGTGAAATGGTACAAAGAAGGGCTACGAAAGGCAAAGTGTAAAATGTTTTAAATTTTAAATTTTCATATTTTTAAATGTAAAAATGTTCTCATCTTGCTCTAAGAAATCAAAACATCATTTCAGGCATATGACGTATGACAAGAGTTTAAGAAAATTAAGGCTGCAAAAATTGTCTGATAGAAGAGAAAGAGGAGACATGATACAGAGATGTTTAAATTAGTCAAGGGATGCAATAAAGTAAATTGGTTTCATCCAAACATGTCTGTAAAATAACTCACGGAGATCTAATTTTTTTATTAAAATGTTAAAATGCTTCTAGTGTTAGACACGTGTCGCATGCAACTCTCTCTAACTTCAGCATATCTATTTTTAACTAATTTTCTTCTTTTTTTTTTTTTAATTTATTTTCATATTTACATTTGAAAAAAAAAGCATTAACTCGAAATAAGCAAAAAATAAAATCAAAATTTTCATATCATAAAATAAATCTTAGATTAATTTTTCTTTTTGCATATAATTTAAACAAAATTTAAAAATCATTTACCTTTATTGGCATCAATAATAGTAAATTCACTAATGGCAAAATCATTCTTCAACTCGTCAACACTAAGTCTAACCATTTGATTATCGTCCAGTTTGATCTCAAAAAAATACTCAACCGATTCTCGTTTAGTATTCAAATACAAATGCTTAAAGTCGTTTGTTTCAAAAGTTGCCCTCTGCTCTGTCATGACTCTTTTGGGCAATGTGTAATTTAGCGTAAATTTAACTTGTCTCAAATCGTCCAAGTCCACATTTATAAATTCAATTAAAATTTCATTATCCATTGTTGAAGACAAAATTGTGTACGCTTGGCCATGACAAATAAGCTTGAACGGAATAGACTTTTGACTAGTGCGGATCATAATCAAACCAGACTTGACATCTGTAAAACAATTGCTAATCACCGGATAAATGTATCTATCATTGTTTTTTAGCTTAATCTTAATTGGTATTATTTCAATTCTAGTATTGTTAGCCACATTGTCTGGTATTATCTGAGCAAAGTCAACATTCATGCCCGAGTCAACTTCAGTGTACAAGTATTTGTAACTAAAATAGCCAATGTCAAAAATAAGTGGCTTTATCAAATGGGTTGGTTTAGTTGACCGTCTGAAATTGAGATACAAAATGTTTGACTCGGACAAAAAAGAGTTGAATGGATTGTCCATGCAGTATTGATTATCAAATGTATGGTTGTATTTTGGATTTTGATTGTTTATTATGAGACTGTCGGCATGTTCGCACATGCTCTGACCGTTCCAGTAGCTGATGCCATTGTTTAACTGGTTGAAAGTGGTCAGCCAGTTTATGTTGTACAATACAATTCTTCTAGAGTGCTTTAGCTTGATTGTGTTGTGACAATTGATATTTTCGGACAGATCGTTCGAGTGAAGTGACTCTAAGCTCGAATAGGATATTAGATCTTTGCTAATTCTTGTGAAATAATTGTCACATAATGGTTCTGTGTAGTAGAAAAACTCTATTTGAGGCTGTGTTATTTCACTTTCGGACTGTCTTAGCTCGCTGAATATGAACGTTACCAGTAGACGATTTGATAAACTTGAAAATACTTGAAAATCTTCTATGAATGAGCAAATAACTGGATTTTTTTCAATTTGAGCATCGATTCGATTTGTTGTTCGATTTAGTTTAATAATTATGTAATCTTGACAATCAATGTCATCGGTTTCTTTGCCGTTCGAATATTTTGTTATATTAAGAACAATGCGAGAGCCTAGTTTAGCATGAAAATCAAAGTCCATTTGAACGTTGCGCAAATCAGAACCGGCTAATTCGGTGTCACTTGAAAAATAACCGATTTCGTTTGTATACAAACGATACATTTCTTTAAAAAAAAAAAATAAAATTTTTTTAAAATTTTAATTTAGAAATAATTTTTTATTTAATATTTCAGCCACAGATTTTGTAGCTACAATTTTCGTAGCCTACCGATTTTTTTACACTTAAGTTCACATTAACTACAAATTTGGTAGAAAAAAAATTTTGTAGCTACAATTTTTCTACACTTTAGTCGACATTAACTACACAT
Organism: Brachionus sp. 'Tiscar'; assembly: GCA_006352455.1. Taxonomy (NCBI): domain Eukaryota; kingdom Metazoa; phylum Rotifera; class Eurotatoria; order Ploima; family Brachionidae; genus Brachionus; species Brachionus sp. 'Tiscar'. The sequence goes on along the minus strand of VANL01001331.1, from coordinate 99 downwards.
TTTAAGAATAAAATTTTCGTAGCTACAATTTTCGTAGCCTACCGATTTTGTAGCTACAATTTTCGTAGCCTACCGATTTTGTAGCTACAATTTTCGTAG
>VANL01001330.1:0-14666 GCA_006352455.1 Brachionus sp. 'Tiscar' | reverse complement strand
GTAAGTATGACGACATGGAAATTGCACTTGTTGAATGGATTAGAGATAAAGTTTGCAATGGAATACCGATTAATGGTCCAATCGTGATGACAAAAGCTGAAGAATATGCAATCCGGTTCAATTATAGAGACTTCAAACCGAATCCTGGTTGGCTAGAAAGATTTAAAAATAGATTTTCCATCAAATTTACAACAAAGCATGGTGAGTCTGGCGCGGTCGATCAAACAGTCGTAACAAATTGGAAAAGAAATCTTTCAAACATGTTTCGGATATAACGAAGTTCGTTTATAACCAACCATTTTGAGAGTTCCGAAGTAAGTTCGTTATAACCGAACTCGACTGTATTGACCGTAGACAAACGAATTTGGTTTACTCCTGTTGCCTTATTTTTTTTCTACTATCAGAAACTATCTTCAGAAATAAATGTTGTTTTGCTAATATCTATTCTGTTTAGAAATTTAATCAAAGAAATTTTATCCATTCAATTTAATAAATTCAAAACTCTTTTTTTAAACCTTCAATTATTTTTTTTAATTTAATTAAATTATCACTCAACTATTTTCAGAAACTATTTAAACAGAAGATAATATTCAATTAAAACTATTAAATAAAATATAATTAGTTACCAATGGCTATTCGCTGTTTTTGACCGCCAGACAACTGAGCACCTCTTTCGCCCACTTGAGTATCATATTTATTTGTGGTAGTCAAAATAAAATCATGAGCATTAGCCATTTTAGCACTTTGCTCTATCTCTTCGTCAACTGCATCCAAACGACCAAGTCGAATATTTTCTCTGATTGTATTGGTGAACAATATTGGCTCTTGAGACACCAAGGCTGTTTGACTTCTTAACCAATTTAAGTCCAAAGAATCGATAGAATATCCATCAATTTTAATAGATCCTGATACAGGTAAATAGAAACGCTGCAAAAGAGACACAACTGTTGACTTTCCGCCACCACTAGATCCGACTAAAGCAACTGTTTTTCCTGCTGGTATTTTAAAGCTCAAGCCTTTTAAAACATTGACATCTTTGCGCTGTGGATAACTAAAAACAACATTCTCAAATTCAATGTCTCCTTTTAGATTGCTCAATTGTAAGCCATTTTTTTGTTCAAATACATCAATAGCTGATTTTGTTTCTATGATGTCGAAAATTTTTTTCGCAGCACCTCTTGCCTCCGCCAGCTCTTTGACGTATGGTAATGCTTGGCCAACTGAGAATGTAGCAATAAAAATGCAAAAAAATGACTGTAGTATATTGCCGGGCAAAAATTTGTCACATTGATATCGAGCCAAATAGACTCCGTAAAAAACTCCGATGCCAAAAAACAAATCAATCAGAAAATCAGTTAAACCAAGAAAAAAACCACTAAACAAGCCTTTTTTTTGAGCCATCATGTTTGCTTTACCCAAATTTTTCTCGTAATCTTGAACAGTTTTTTTCTGAAGTCCTAGAGACAACAAGGTCCTAATTGAGCTTAATGCTTCTTGGGCAATACTGCCTGCTTTACCATAGGCTTTGAACTCTTCAATTGTGTATTTTCGAGTGACCAAAACCATAAAAGCAGTTGACAAAATCATAAATGGAACTAGGGCTATAAAAACTATTGAAAACATCCAAGCTTGAACAAGTGCAAAAATAATGCAAGCAATTCCTCTGCACACCAAATGAATAAAGTCCGAAACTTTAAATCCAATGCCAAATTTTACTGTTTCGATATTGCTTTTAGTTTAAATAGTTAATAGTTAATTGACATGAATTTTCAATTAATTTTTTTTATAATTTATTTAAAATTTAAAAAATTTTTTTTTTTATTCTAAAGAAGCACTTACTCTTTAAAGATAAACAAATAAATAAATAAAATAAAAATTTTAAAAGTGTCAAAAAATGATCAACTAACAACAAAAAATGTGCGAAGCATATTTTCAAAAATCTCTTTGGAATAGCCACAATGAATATATGATTCGGACTGATTCAATGCATGTAATTGATATTAACAATTAGATTTGGAAGAATAGAATTTGCAATTGTAGTTATTGGAAAAAAAATTTCACATGCAAGCATTACAATGGTATTCGACATCAATCACGATCTTAACATTCAGATAAATTCAAAAAAGGTCCTACCGGCTCTTGAGAAATATTCGATTAGTCCTTTAAATGTGAACGCTTTCAGGCCAATACAAACCAACATCAAACCTCTATGATTGATTGAAAAAGAATTCTTGGACATACAGAAGCTACTGATGAGTAATTTTCGGAGACAAATATTATTCACAACTACATTTCAGACTTGTATAAAAGTCAGAAAAAAAAAGTCTAAACAAGTCAAAAACAAGTAAAAGTATGACTTGTACTTGAAAATATATTTTTTAAAAATAACAAGTCTTAACTTGTTTCAAAAATTAAAAAAAAATGTCAAGACTTGCAGATGACTTGCAATGACTTTATTTTTACAAGTCTTAAAATTTTATAATATTGAATTGACCTTTCTAAAGATTTTATTTTTCATTAATTAATTAATGTGTGAGACCCAGTTTAATTTTCAATCAAGTTTGTGTCTATGAAGATGCTTATTTACTTTATAAAAAATTTTAAAGTCATCTGCAAGTCTTGACTTTTTTTTTTAATTTTTGAAACAAGTCAAAGTCCTGACTTGGACTTGACTTGTGACTTTTATACAACTCTGCTACATTTATAAGATACTTTTTTTAACCATTGTTGTACTGGAGAAAAAATCTAAGCCATGTTAAAAGATTTGTTTATGAAGATATGAGGAGATAATTTTATTAACAAGATGTTAACAATATGCTCGGTTAGAAAAATTATTTAAAAGGATGAAAAATCAATCTTTTTAATTATAATTATCTCTACTTATAATCTTGTATTGGCTTTTTCACAAAAGTTAACTCTTAGAGTTTATTTAAAATAAAAATTTTATGTCCCTTAAAATTTAGGACATCATCTTCTTCCTTTTGATAGTACACATCTTTGATCAAGAGTTTCACAAAATGAATATTTTTTATCTAGCTTTCTTCATATAATAATGGAGTTTAAAAAATAAAGGCTAACAAAATATAAATCACCAAAAATTTTTTGAATTTTAATCAAATTTGAAAGCTGGTCAAATTTTAATAAATCGAATGTTGATAAATTTAATTTTAATTATTAAAAAAAGTTTAATTACTTGGTTAAAACCGAGTTTAGATCTCCAGATAAATTCTTATCAAAAAAAGCCATATCTTGTCTAATAATTGTTCTGTATAATACTTCTCTTTTAAAAATTTAACTTTATTATTTTTCTAGAAAAACAAAGTCTTAAATCTAACCTCATCTTTTTAATTTGCTTTTCACCAGCTGTGTTCCAACAAACATGGGCGATATAGTTTAGAACTAGTGATAAAAATCCAAAGCCAACATATAGATAAATAGCATCCTCAATTCTGGCACTACTAGACTCGTTTTCTGGATTAGAGCTAAGGCTTTAGATTTAAATTAAAATATTTTCCATTTATTTTTAAGTATTGATTAAATTTCAAACCATTTTGCTCCAGTAGCTTTAAATTTTTACAAATAAACAAAAAAAATTGAAAAAATAATTAGAAAATTTACGAGAAGTAACTGTTTTTGGTATTTGTGAAACAGTTGTGTTAGTTTCTCCAGCATTTATGTCAACAAAAACTCCAACGATTCTACCATAGAGTAAAAAAATCAAAGGAAAAACAACTGAAGATCCTGCTGCACTCAACGAACCAATAACTATAAGCAAATAGTCCAGCCATGTAGCAAATTTAAACTAAAATAAATTTTAAAATTAAAAAAAAATATTTAATAAAGATAAAGATGTATAAATTAACCAATTTTTTGATTGAAACTTTTTCTTCTTTAATCTTTTTTTCTTTTTTACTTTTTTTGGGATTTTCTTGTTCAATGGCTTTTTCTTGTCTATAGAAAAAATTAAAAACAATTAAAAAAATAAATTGATTACAATTCAAATTTTGTTTCTTCAAAAAATTCTGCCTTAGTTTCATCGTTCAAATCAATTGTTTTGAAATGACCAGGAATGCCAAGATCACTGCTTAGTTCGGTCTCATAATTTTTCATAATATACTATCTAAAACCTCTAAAATAAAAAAAAAATTTTTAGTCTATTTTTTAATGTAAAATAAATTTTTTGCATCAGCCTTAAGTATTTTATTTTTTTAAATTCTCACGTTGTCAAAGCTTAAGTTTAGACTCGTAAATTTGAATAAGTAGTTATACATATATGTATTTTGTTTAGGTGAAAAATTAGTTAATGATAAAGTGAATTTTAACATTGACTAAGCATTTTCAGTAAGATCCATTCAGGTAAAATTAAAAAAAAATCACAAAAGCATAATTCTTTTATTTCAAAAAGCCAGAAAAATTTTTAAGAACTTATTATCTAATATAGTGAAATTATTACAAGCTATTTAATAAAATAAGACTATTTTCGCTTCAGTTTTTGAATACCTTATTTTTTAGAATATTTTTCGTTCCTAGAATTTAAACCCAAAAATAGCTTTGTCATGGTGAAATTTTGATTATGTAAATAAACCAACAATCCTTTAATTTGTGCATATGCAATTTAATATTAACATGGAATATTGTGATTTTTGCTTAAAATTTTATAGCGTCACATTAGATTACCAAAATTTTTTTAAAGTAAAATAAAAACTAAAATTATTTTTTTGGCTTATCACGTTTAAAAGACTAAAAATTTTCTTAAAAATAAGACAGGTAAAAATTGTTGCCTTTTTTTAAGTGAAATCTAATTATTCGAATCTAACAAGGTAATTATTATTGATAATTTTGTCATTCTTTATTATTTTAGAAAAATTTTGTTTAAATAATAAATAAAATAAAATGTCTTATCAATATAATAAAGGTTTATTATATTGATAAGACACCAGTTCTTACGAAACTTATTCAAAAAAGATTTTAATTAATAATTTTATTTTTCAATTTTCTAAAAAATAAATGTTATATAAAATTTGGAACAATAGAAGAGAACAAAGGATTAAAAAATCTTATTTCTTTTTTCTCACAAATTAAAAATTGATTTTCTAAATGCAACATAGTACAACATTGTGGCAAATTTCAATGTATTCAAGTGTGGTGCATATTATACAGTGGCGAATAAGTTTTATGGTACCATTTTCCCGTGCAAATAAGCGCCCCAAAAATCATGTCTTTTTTGAAGAATTTAAGCCATTAGATGATAGAAAATTTTTTTCAAATAAAATATTTTATAAAGATCTAAGCATGATTTACAAGGAAGGAACATAGTTGTAACAAGGTAATTTTTGAAAAGCTTTTTAAAAGGGGTGTTAGGGGAGCACTTATTTGCAAGGGTATACGGTATGAGTTCTTGAAGTAAGGAGAATGTAGTCATAACTAACTCCACTTAAGATCTCTTTTTGGAATACGTGTTTCTTTCATTCTAAGAACAAGTTAAAACCACCGCAGTCTTATAATCTTTATCCATTGACTAATTTATTCGATCTTCGTTTTTCTGTAAAGTTCCTCGTTGATCAATATTTCAGACCAGTGTATACAGAGAATCCTTCTTAGGCTTTCAGTGAGAAAGGGGTTCAGTCATTGCTAAATTTATGTATAATATTTAATATAAAATTTATTTCTTCCTTGGGTTATTTTTTATTTTTAGCCAAGTGAAGAGATTTTGCAGTGAATCAAAATGCAATTATACCAAATGCAAAACCAGCCACTTTTGAACCTATTTCTCGGAATGCAATAAACACAATTCAATCTAGCCAAGCTTCTCAAACAATTCCAGTAATGGTTAATTAAAATAAAATTTGTCAACAAGCAGAAAAAAAAAGATGAAGACCAAAACGAATTAATTTTTTTCCTATCATTTTATGCATAAAATTTCTGTTTTCTGGTGATATAATCTTGTAAAAAAATACAAAATAATTTTTCTCTAAAATAAAAATTAGCTGAAAAAAAGTTTAGTTGATGATGGGAAATACTTCCCGTATTTGAAATATCATATACAATACTAAAAATTAACCAAATTTTACGTTAATTTTCTTAACGTATACACTGCATTATACTATGCGTGACAAAATGAACTTTTCGATGGGATGCATTAAAAAAATTTTTTAAAAAAATAAAAGATTACTCTTTTTTACACTTTTTTTACCTTAAAAATAATGAAATTTTTTGGCATATAAATTACTATTTGATCGAAAAAGTTCTGCTTTGTAAAATTTATTTAGTTTAAAATTATAAATTATTAGTATAGTTTTTAAAAAAAAAATGATTTCTACAAAATATTTTAAATTTGTTAATAAATTTTTACAAAATGTCGTCTATTAAATTAAAAAAATTAAAAATTAAAAAATATGTATCAGCTGATACAAAGTCTGTTTCACCCAAATAATGCATATACGTAACTTACTTCACAAAACCTATAGTAATAAAAAAAATTTTCTATTTTAAACAATTTTGCTTAATAAAATAAAAATCTTGATAAGGTCAAAATATAAAAATAAGATCTTGACAACTTTCTTTCAACATCTTAGATTAAGTTAAGAATAAAATGGAAAATAATTTTCCTTTTTTCTTTTAATTATCATGCCAAGATCAACGCATGAACGATTTTTTCTTAGTTATTTTTGTTAAAACAGAAAATTAAAGATTTCGTATGAAGTTATAAGAAAGTTTTTTTTTTAATTACTTAAAATTTTTCCAAGGAAAAAAATAGAAAAATTTTTGAATTAATTGCAGATTATTGTTTGAATTTTAACACTTAAAAATCGGATGGTTTTTTTCGACCCTTTGTGCTGTTTTTCTTGTTTGTTTTTATTCCATGAAAATAAGCATTTTTTGCAACAAAAATTAAATTGTTTTATTAATTTTTGATTTTAGAATTTTTGTTTAAAAAAATTTTTTCATAATGATTAAAATTTATTTAACTAATAACAAACAAGAGATATAGCATAAAAGCCGACAAAAATCCGTCGGGTTTTTTAATGTTAATATTTAAATATGTATAAATAATACTCAATGTTAGGTTTTGATTTTTATTTTGAAAAATAGAATTTGTTCCAACTTGATTTAAATATCAAAATTTAAAAAAAAAAATATTTTTAATAGATACAATTTATTTTAAAAAGAAAGTAAAAAAATCATAACAAATTTTACGAGCTTTTCATACTTTTATATAATAACACATAAATCGAAAAAAAAGCACTGATTAAATTTTTTATTCTAATTCTATTTGATGTATCTATCCATGAATTTTTTATGAAACTCTGATCTAAGAGTATCGTTAATGAAATCTTTTTGTTTTTTGTCACTTTCTATTTTGGCACAATTTTTGAAAACAACATCGTCATCCCATCTCCTTTTAACCTTAAAATCACTAGTTCCAGGTTTTTGATCGTTAAGCAGCGGATTTCCCTTCAAGATATTTTCGACTCGAATTTTTTCCTCTCTAGTCTTTTTTTCGGCCTCTAAACGAGCAGCCTCAGCGGCTCTTTCTTGTTTAATCTTGTTCAATTCAGCCATAAGAGCTTCTGTATCATCGTCATCTTCGTCATCATCTTCTAATTCATCGTCACTTTCGGGACCATTTTTTTTCTTCAAGTCATCTTCATCATCTTCACTTTCGCTGTCTGGCAAAATCTCATCCGCGTCTAAATTTGCCAATGCAGGTTCAATTCTTTGTTTTTTCGAGCGCTCACTTTCATTTCCTTCCGTTAGACTGAAACGCTTTGCATTATCCTTTTTACCAGAAAGTTTTTCTCTTTCTTCCAATTCTTTCTTCAGTTCTCTTCGGTCTTTCCGAACTTCTTCAGGTGCAGCCTGGCCAATATCTCTATACTTTATGTTTAAATGACCGGGCAGATCTCTAGCAGCATATTGTTTGGATAAACCACCCAAGTCAATTGAATTTTTTGTTGACATTTTTCTGACTTGAGATTTTTCAAATATTCTTTTATATATTTATGTACATTTAATACATATACACTAATAAAAATTTACAGAAATTTTGCAACTTATTTTTGATATTTAAATTCAATTCTGACAAAGAAATAAATTGCATTCTAAAATTAATTTTTTTTTTGCCTAGTAAAATAAAAATAAAAATCAATAAAAATTAAAAATTTCGACACAAAAAATTTTTTTTAAAAAATTATTTTATGTTGGGCGAGATAGAAATTAAAAATATCTTTTTTCTTTTGTAATTGATTTGTTCCTTTTTAATCAAATATCATTTTAACATTCTGATATTAGCATTATAGATTCATATTGGAAGTATAGCATTATGGAATCACTTCTAAAACAAATTTATCAATTATTATGTGAATTCTTTTTTCAATTTTTGAATTATTTTCTATTGAAATTATTTTATTATATTATTATTTATTCAAGCCTCATAGACAAAATTAGAGAAAATAAAAAGTAAAATTTAGACAAATTAAGAAAAAAAAAAAAAAAAATTCTTACAAAATAAAGCAAAAATTCGATTTTCGAATTTAATAAACTCAATTATTTAAAAAGAAAATTATAAATTTAAACTTTTTAGCTATATCAGTTAAGATTTTTCCACAATTTCAGTTTAATGCAATTCAAACTTACTAATCAACAAGTTGAAAGTAAAAAAATATATTAATTTACTCTATTTTATTTTAAATACACTCATAAAATTTTCATGTTTGAACACATCTTTTTATAAATTTCATTTATCTAATTTTTTTTCGTCATGAGGTTTTTTGAATATTTTTCAATCTTTTTTAAACTAAGCAACTTGATATTTTTATCAAATTTTTTAATTTAAAGCTTATTTATTTTCAAGCAATTAGAATTTTGATTATGACTCTCCCTAATTTTCAAGAGAAACAGGTTTTTGATACAGCTCCAGTTTTTCCTGAAAATCCATCATGTCCAAATTATCAAATCGGATTTTGTCCACCAAGTAGACTATAGAAAATTTTATGAATAATTTTTTCCTAATTTAAATAGATCCTAATTTGATTGATAATGAGGTAGCGAACGTGCCAGCTGTTTTTAATCAGTAGATAAATCAAATTTTAAAAGAAATTATTTGAATTTGGTTTTTAAGAGTTGCAGCTTTAAGCGAAGAGGATGTAAAAGAAGTTTTGGCTAATTATGTAAGTCAAAAATGCTGTTATGGAAAAGATCCTGTTAAAAAACTTCAAATCATAGAAATGAAAAGCTCAAGCACTTTTCACGTAATTTTTTTTTGTTTCTTTTTAGAGTTAAAATTTTGTTTAGTATTCCCTGGAAACTTTTACCGAGACTCGAAAGACAACCTATGTCCACGAGCCTTACTCTAGTAAATTATTTTTTTTCTAATAATTTTTTTTCTTTAATTTTTAAGTTTTACCATTAAAGATCAAGTAATAATAAATAATGGAATGGCTCCACCACATCCTTGGGATATTCCTGCAACGCCAAATCAAATGTTCCAAGATCAGACAATAAAAATTGAACTACCCAATACATCTCAAATTGAAGTGAGGAAACTAAAAATTTTCTTTTTTTTTTTCATTTTATTCAATAAGATGTGTAAAAAATGCAAAGGCAGAGGCAGCTATGTGTGTTTTTGCCATAATCGTAGAAAAGTATTTTTTCAATAAATTCTGATTAGATTCTAGCTTAATTTCAGGAATCGTGCTTTTTTTGTAATGGATCAGGTAAAAATAACTCTGGAGATTATTGTCATCAATGTTCTGGGAGTGGGCACAAAACATGTACTAATTGCTCAAATACAGGCTATGTAATTTGCGAAATGTGTGCTGGTTGCGGCCGGTTGCGCTGGTTTTTACAGTTGTTGATTGAATTTAAGAATAACAGAGATGACTTTTTTAGCAAAACTGAATTTATTCCTGATGAAAAGCTAAAAAAATGTGTCGCTTCGACCATGTTCTCAGATACAAACCTGAGAGTAAATTACTTTAATATTTTGGAATTTAATAGTTTAAAAAATTCTTTATTTTAAGGTATATCCAATAACTAATCATTCAAATGAGTATATAAATGAAGCATCCTCTTCTTTGGTGAATCAACATTTTCAAAAATTTGGCCATAATTGTAAAATTTTGTCCCAAGTAAATAACTAGGAAAATATATTAAGATTATTTAGAGATGAATGCAATTTTTGTTATTTTTCTTTCGAGTTTTCTAAAATTAAATTCTTAGAATACACATGAGGATAAATTTCTAGTTAAAAATTAACAAAGCTTATTTTACACTAAATTACCAACTAGGAATTTTTTTTATTAGAGATATTTTTCTGAATATTTTCTATGAATTATGAGAATAAATAAACCATCACATGAAAATAATTCAAACATTCATCAAACATTGTTTTGTTTTGTTTTGAATAAAAACTAATTTTTTTTCAACCAAGACTACTTTTGTAGGTATTGTGAATTTCAGAAAAAAAACCGAACAAAATTTCTTCCTTTTTTGATAAATTAAAATTCACTAAAATAGAATACATTTAAAAAAATAGTGCAACTTAATGCAGCAATCTTTGTTGCACATTTTTAACCTATAATAAAGACTTTATTATCTTTTTTCTTTAGGTAAACTAAATCAAAAATCATTTTAAATATTATTGATGGTTTATTTTTAGTCTTTTATTAACATCAGAAGAAAAATTTAAGGTTAAAACGGTGCAATTAAATTTGTTGCATTAAGTTTTAATATTTTTTAAATGTTATTTATTTTAGTGAATTTTTATTTTTCAAAAAAAGGAAGAAATTTTGTTCTGTTTGTTTCTGAAATTCACAATACCTACAAAAGTAGTCTTGATTAAAAAAAAATTAGTTTTTATTCAAGGAAATATATCAAAACAAGGCATTCATCTATGCGGTAAAGAAATAGTCTAATTAATTTATTTTAGAGACACGAAATCAAATGCATTCCAGTAATCGACGTAAAACATTTGTACAAAGAAAAAATGCATGATTTTATTATATACGGACTTGATAACAAAGTTTATGCTCCAAATTATCCACAAAAATGTTGTTGTACACTTTTATGAAAGCTGATTTTATTCAATTTCTATTTATTTCTAGTTAAATTTTTTTTTAAAATTAAAATATTTAAAAATTATATAATAAATTTTCATTCAAAGCTTGTCAGATTAGAGTAAAAGATTCGGTTTATATATTTTTTACATGTAAAGTTTTATGTCTCTAGAATTTTTCATTAATTCACCACACAATTTATATAGTATTGGGTTAATGTGTTTCTTAACAAAATTTACTGTTTCTTTTGAATTAATAATTTCCGAAATGCTACTTTATGGTAGTATATAGCCTTTTGAGTAGAATTTCTTCGTCATTTATAGTTTTAGTTTGTTATGAAAAGAACACTGTCTTTTAGTTTTCAATTATGGTTTAATTTAAAAATTCAGCAGTTGATTATACAATAAAAAAGCTAGGATTTAATTAGTTTTTCTTAAATTAAAAGAATTTAAAGACTAATTATTCTTTTTTAACCAAATTTACTGAATCTATCACCAAAAATTAAGAAAAAAATACAAAATTTCTGAATTATCCCAACAAAATATTATTCGCTTCATAATTACTAAAAAGATTCATAATTACTAAAGAGTACTAAAAAACAATATTTTCATTCAAATATAATGAAATAAAAAAAAAATAAAAAATGTTAAAAATTGATGTTTCGAATATTCTTACTCGTAAAAAAGCTATTGAACCTCCGATAGTTGAAGTGCAAAAAGGTGTTGATGTTAGTTCTGAAGATGATGTTTATGATAACAATGAACTTAATTTTAATGGAGCTAGTACCAAAAGAAAAAGAGCTAAAATTGCTTGGATTTTTCTGAAACAATTAGATAGTAACTTAGTTTTAGTCAGTCAAAGTTTGATATTGGCTATGGTTTGTTTAAAATAAAGTGGAAGAACAAGATTGACAACATGTTTTTTGATTACATTGAAAAAGAATGGATCAATTCAAATAATTATGGTTGGTATGAAGGCTGTGCCCCAGGTTACCCCAGCACCAACAATGCGCTAGAGGCTACTAACCGAGCAATTAAAGACGTGCATACATTTAGAGATCGCGTACCTTTATCTCAATTTCTTGAACGGCTAAAGATAATACTGAAAAGATGGTCAGTTGACCAGATTTCTTTTCGTAAATATGTAGAAGAATCACCGATTTTAGATGAACATTGGTGTGATGTCATTGATTATACAAATGATAAGCCAATAGTAAATTATGTAGACGATGAAGGCTTTTATTTAATGAGTCGTCTAAAAGGAGTTGATTTTGAGAAATTTTTGGAATGTTTAGAATGTGATAAAGGATGTTTAGCAGATTGTGACTCTTTTAAAGATATGACATTCGATACTTTCTTTGAGTTAAATAATAGTATTAGGATTGTTAGAACTAATCCAGATAATTGGAAGTTCTCCAAGTGTACTTGCTATGATTATTTTAAAACTTGGATGTGCAAACATATACTTGTAATTGCTTTTACTAATAATCAAATCTTTATACCCGAAAAATATTTTGATTCAGAAATAGGTTCCAAACCCAAACCAGGGAAAAAGAAGAAGGCTAAACATTGGCATGAAAGAGACTAATTTTTGATTTAAATTTTGGATTTATGAAATAAAAAGGTGTTTATGTAACTAAAAATAAATTTTGAAACTAAATTTGTGTTTTTGTTTTCATCAAGTAAAATTGGTGATAGTTTTAGTAAATTTGATGATTTAAAATTAAGTAGCCGAATTTAAATGCAAGAACTTTTGATTTTTGATTTTCTTTAACACTAGAACGCCCGGGGTTTTTTAAACCCCTTTTTGATTTTAAAATGTCAATAAAAATTTTTCTAAGAGGAGTTTTGTCAAAATTTTTTTTTTCCTTAATTGAAAATGTAAATTTATTTATTATTTTGAAAATTAAAAATTATAAATATTAAATGTCAAAAAAAAAAATATACATAAACGCCCGTAGGGGGTTTTTTAAACCCCTTTAAAATTTTACCTTTTCTATCGCTTAAAATAAATAAATTCTTAGAATAAAATAATAAAAACTTTAAAAACTATAAAATGCCAAAAAGGACTTCAGCTTTATGTGCTTTGGAACAGCTAACCAAAGCAAATGATGCAGATTCAGATGCTTCAGGAGACTCTGATTATGAAAATGAAGACTTTGATTCGTAAGTTGACTTTGTTGAATCTGACGATTCAACCAACGATGAATGCGATAACCAAAGTGATGTCGACATTGATTCTTTCGAGTGTGCAAATGGTGACCAACAAACAGCTGGACGATCTGGAAATATAGATAAAACTTCTAAATCAGGCGTTATTTGGAATAAAATGAATGACAGTGATGAAATAAAAATAAGAAAAAGGATTTCTTTCAAAGAAAAAGCTGGACCTACAAGTAATGCTGCAACAAGGTTAGATAAGAGTGCTTTGTCAGCTTTTTTCGATATGGCAATGATGAAAATGATGATAAAAAAAAGTGTCAGATTAGGTCATGTAATCAAAATAAAACTAATGTTACATGTTTTTCTTGTAAAAAATATTGCTGTGGTCCATGTAGTAATGAACAAAAAATAACAGTTTTATGTCAAAAGTGTTTTGAAGAGGGAAAGAGATTTTAGACTCAAACTTTTATATATTTTTTTAATTTTTTTTAAAATAATTATTATTTTTTTGCATATAATTAATTAATTAATTACAATATACGAATGAAGAAGTCAGTAATAATTTTTTTGTCAATAATTTAATACATAAATAAAGCATAATTAACTTAAATAAAACTTATTTTTCGCAAATATGCTTATTTTTTGCATGTTATCCATTAAATTTAAAAGGGGTTTTTTAGACCCCTTCCGGGCGTTAACGGTATAAAAAAATCGGGCGTTCTAGTGTTAAATTATGATTTTTATATATTCATCAAATTATTTTAATATTGGATATCTGTTAAATGGTTATTTACTCTTTTGGTCTCATTAACGAACGACATTGATTCAAGAAATTGACTTTCTGCTGAAATTTTTAGGGAATTTTAGCCTAAAAATGATCATTAAAATTTAACATTAACCATAAAAATGCATTTTCTAATTAAATTCATTACATCCCTCTTTCAAAATATATAAAATAAATCTTTTTAATAATATTTTATACCTTAACAAAACATTCATGATCATTTTTTAAGATGCAGAAAGGGAATTTTTCTTTTATTGATAAATTTCATATAATTTTTGGTTGTTGACTATCAATATTTTTATTTTAAATTTATTTGTTTAAATTTATCATCAGTAAACCATTTTTTTAACACTCAAAAACCGGATTTTTTTTAATTCGTTAATTCCTGTAGGGGTCCGAAAAACCCCTTAAATAAATTATGTCTTTAAGCAAGCATTAATTACCAAAATTATACAAATATTAAATATGCATGTATTTTGTCTCAACATCTGCCAACCTTCAAGTCTTAATCTCAAATTTATTAGGCTTACTCGGTTTATGTTGAATAAAAGAACACCGATTTTTGCTTGGTAACAATTGTTCATCAACCGTCAAATGTAAACCTGGTCTAAAGCAAACTTGAGAATTTTCTATAAGCCTAAACCATATTTATGGCGAGCCATG
>VANL01001329.1:0-14682 GCA_006352455.1 Brachionus sp. 'Tiscar' | reverse complement strand
CAAGTTCGGATTTTGTCATTTGTGAAATCATATTTTTGACTGCTTTTCGAAAAGCCTCTCGTTCAGAAACAGAAAGTACCATTTTAAAAATTTTTTTTTGCTATTGTTTAGTAGTTTATAAATATATTTATAAGAGATCACCTGATCATTTGCATGATCGGGCAAGTTAACTTAACTTTTGTCCATTTACTTATGTATAGCCCGTTATTCAACAATTAAAATTTGATACCCCCTAAGAAACCCTCCACCATGAAGGTTGGTGACAACTTTCCCTTAAAAAAATTGACCACTGATTAGATTAACTTGCTGAGTGTTATGCCAACTATACGAGCTCTAAATTAGAGATTGAGTTAAACAAAATGATAACTTGAAATAAAAATATGATTACCTTTTAAAAATAAAAAAATAATTCACATGTTCTATGAAGCGTTCTCTCTGATTCATTTTTTTTTAAACAAAAAATTGCTTAACTTTTTTATTAACTTATTTGATTGTGAATCACTAGTTTAAATATTTAATCGTTTATTAATTCAAAATCTTTTAGTTTGAGTTGCATTTTTAAATAAATTTTTTTTTTCAATTTTAAGAATTCATCCAGTACAAAATAAGTGATTAGATTCATTGATTTATACTTTATTTAATTTTCTCTAAATAAAAAAAGACTAGTAAATTTACCCACTGTAAACGATTATTTTAAATCTAAGCTAATGATGAAGATTATGTCTTATTGATAAAAGATTGATTAATATGAAGATATAAATTTAAATCACATGTTTTTATCAACTTTTACCTACAGATCCCTTAATTATTAAGATCATTGTAAATGAAAGAAGAAAGAGAGGGTAAATAATTTTGTTTTGGCGTATTGATTTAAAAAATTTGTTAAACTAAAAAATTATAATAAAATTCTTTTTTAGGTTTTGCTAAAATTAGTTTAATTTTTGGATCGTGAATCAAATACAATAAGAAAAAATGATAGCAAGCTTGACTATTAGTAATAATTGTTTTATTAGCAAAAAAATTAAAATTTAGTTTTATTTGAAAAATGTTTCTTGACTTGGTTTTAAAATTGTTGTGACACTAAAACAGATGGAACTATGGGATGTTTTGTTTGAACCCAATCATTAAGTAATACTTAATTGTGATAACAAACTTTAATATGAAGTCTTATAATTTAATAAAATTAACAATTAACAAAAATATCAGAGTATTTTTTATTTTAATATAAAATCCTATATTTTTAATCCTATATTTTTAATAAAATCCTAAAAATTATATATTTTTATAAAATTCGATAAAATTCTTTGATTTTAAATGAGCGTGGGAAAAGTTATTTTCTTTTATTTTGAATGTGTAAAAATTACCTTTTTTCACACTTGTGAATTTTAAATAATAAGATAACTGGAAAAACTTTCAAATTATATGATTTTAATTAAAAGTTATATTTTGAATTTTATCTTTTTTGATATTTTGATAATTTAGCCAGTATTTTTTTGGTCTTATTTTACTTAAAGTCTTATTGAAAAATGTAAAAAAGAAAAAAAACTCAAAACTATATTTTTATAATTAGATATATTTATACATATTATAAATTTTAGATGGTGCACTTATTAAATAAATAGCACCTGACCCAGCTAATTCTTAAAAATTTTGAGTTTATGTTTCGAGTCTGTCAGGCTAAATGGGTACGGATTTAAGAAACTGAATCAGATGGATTTAAACTGATCTTAATTTGTATGGAAAAAGGACAATGGTACGCTGAATAGTATTTTTTATTTAAATTATTATTACTACAGCGAATACTAATCCCTTGGTAATTTGGAGTAAATTCAATTTTACTTAAAACACCAAAATTTTAAGACAATACCAATAATTTCTGATGGCTATCGTTTTCGAGTATCATATCAAAATTTAATTACTCCTTATCAATAAATATATAACATATCAAAAATTCAGTCTGTTCCCATTAGAAAATTAAAAATTGAATAGGAAAAACTAGAAAATCATATAAATACTAAGCTGTTTAGAATTTAAAAAAATTTATTCATAATTATATAAGACAAAAGTTATTTTTTTTTAATAAAATTAATTTATTTAATCATTTTTTTCTTCATCATCTGTAATTCTCTGTGGTTCTTCTGATAATCTTTGCGATGCATCATAGCAACAATCAAAAAACAAGTCGTTTTCAGTTGGTTCCAATTCTTTAGGATTGTTTCTGACATATCCTTAAAACTAAAGAACGCTAGTAATGTGTGAACATGGCCCTATCACTCTTGCACCATTTTTGCATGTACAGTACCATCCTTTTATTGGATCATTTAAATACTATTCAGCGTACCATTGTCCTTTCAACTCAATGATTGATGAATGCTGTAATTCAGGGTCAAACTTATTCAACAATTAACTAAAATGGAGTCTAAATTTTAGCAAACAAATAAACCTTTATAAATTTTTATTTGAATCATATTTAATTAAATAAAGTCTATTTCTTTCGTTGTTTAAATCCATTATCATAAACCAGTATTTAATTAATTTTGGTTTAACTAAAATAAACTTGAATTTTTAAAAGCTCTCTTTTTCAATCTATCTAATTTTCTTCTATTGTAGCCTATTTTATATTATGTATTTTTGCTTTTTTTTAAGTCTGATGGAGCATTGGCTCGGCACAGTTAAAATGAACAAATTAATTAATACTATGGAAGATATTAGAAAAGGGTGATGTCGACTTGGTGATAAGGTGTTGACAAAGTCCAGGGTCTCATGTTCAGGATTTTATCAACAATCAATGATCACATATTTTGTGAAGAAAAAGTTCATTAATTAATCGAAGATTTTAATAAATTATTTTTATGATCAAAATATTTTTGTGATCAGGAAAAAATTTTTTTGATAAGAACAACTTTTAATTTTTACTAAACTTTACTTTTTATATAAAAAAAACAAAAAAAATATTAATTATTTATGTTTCTTGGACATGTGCAATTTAACGCACTTTTCATTTTTCATTAATTCACCACATATGCTAAAAACTTCATTAGAAGCATCTCCTTGTGTCAGAGCCATTTCTTTATCACTAGAACCACCAAAACGTATTTAAAAAGAAAAACAAATCTTCTGTGTCATCCTCTTCAGCGTATTCATCGTTAGACACTTCTTGATCATCTTCTTCGTCAAAGTGTAAAACAACATCCTTATTCTCGTCCCAAGTTAAAATAAGACAGAGTTTTCAAATTCATCTTGTATTGTACCCGGGTAATAAAAATTTTGTATATTAGATTAGATGAGAGAATAACACTTGGTGCTGTTATTGTGAACTTGGTTGTTAAACCTTCACATGAACTCGTCTAAATATGAATTTATATCATTTTTATTTTAACACTCAAACACCGGAGGTGTTTTTTCGGAGCTTTATACTATATCTAATATTTGTATATGGTTAAATAAATATAATCATTTTTTAAAACTTTTTTGTAATCTGATATCTAAAATAAAAATATATTAAAATTAATTTATTTTTATTGCAAAATATGATTATTTTCATGGAATAAAAATTAAAAAGAAAAATTGTATTTTTTTTTTTAGTAAATAGCTATTTTTTAAAAACTTTTTTAGATAAATTTAAAAAAAAATAAACATAATAAATTTAATATGAAGGATAAAATTTTTTTTGTGATCAGTAAAATATATTGGTGATCAAATTTTGGTCCTGGACAGAGACCTATGATCACATTTTTTTGTGAACACCTGATCACAAAGTTGACATGTGCCTTAGAAAATTTGTCAGAATTTATTATAATCAAAGAGCTTTTCAAGAGGGAAATGACCAAGCTGAATTAGTTGTCCAAATATGTTATGTAATAAAGTTAATTCAGATATTAATGTAACAGATAAATGCATTTAGAGAATCATAACTGGAATTGTTTAATTTAAAAAGTTCAAAAACTGAGCCCTAAAAATTGTAAATTTATATTTTTAGCAATTTATAAACTTACAGGACAATTGAATTTTGATCTAAAAAACAGAACATTTTTAAATAACTAATTCTAAAATTAAATATTCATTAAATATAATTAAATACTAAAGGTTTTCTAGGTGTTGTAATTAAATGTCTGGAATTCTATTTAAATAGATGAATAATCGTTGAATAATTAAAAATTTTAATATTTATTCTGATCACATTATTTTGATTATGTATTTGATAAATTATCAGAATGAATGATTTTTAGTTATTTAGACAAAGTTTTCTCCAGGTAGCTAGACAAATTGTTTATTTTTTCAAGAATGATTCCTAAAAACATGATTCTTAAGAATTTTGAAATAAATCACAAATTAAAATTGTCTTAAATTGTATACAAAAAATTGATAAATGATTAATTTTAATTACATCTCAAAAATTCACCTGAAAAAATCATGATTAACTTTAAATTAAAATTAAATAAGAACTCTTTGAATCGGACTGAATTTATTCGAGTGTAAAAATGAGTCTCCCACTCGAACTTAAGACATTATATAAATAATGATTATTTTTTTATGTTTAAATTAAAAATAACAAAATATGATTAAATTATTAGTGTGTTTCCTATTGCAGATTGGAATAGGATTGAGCTTTCCATCCAAAAATGAAAGATACATAGCTCAAATTGATGACTTGAAATTGGAAAATATCAAGGGCTCCAATTTTTTCCCTGATTCATTCTCTATTGACCTAAATCACTTTGGAAAAAATGTTAATGGTGTATTTACCATGGTTGATGATTATCTAATACCACCGGTCTCTCATTTTAAAAATGGAAAACTTCATGAAATAAATTTTGATTCTAATTCTGATCATCGAACATATAGAGACGAATCTGGCCAAGGATTTGCTACCTTGTTTAAAAATAATGGACAAATTAAAACTGTAATTTAATTAGGAATTTATTTAAATTACTTAATCTAAAAGTACTCAAAAGTATGCAAGATTTTTTAAAAGCGAAACTGGTCACTATGAATTAATTCCTTCTCTAAAACAAGAAAAAGACAAAAATATTCATTTGTTACACAAACGAGATAGCGCTAATTTCAAGAGCATGTCTCAAAATGGTATTTTATTCACAAAAATTAAATTTTTTAGAATAATTTTAAATTTAATTAAGGAGCAAGAATGGGAGAAATAATTGAAGGGTAAGAAAATTTTTTCTAAAATTAAATTTTTAATATTTTCTAAATTTTGAATTAAAGAATCGATTTTTCAAACGATGCACTTATCCCACCACATGCTAACGGAAGAAAACTAACCACGTAAGTTCAATTTAGACTTAAGAATTTTTCTATGCCTTAAATATTTGTTTTTTAAATTCTAATAAATTTGAAATGAGCATTTAAATTTTTTTTGACAAAATCAGGCAATTTCTAGGCTTTGTGAATTTTGGAACAAAAGAAAGAAATACAAAAATTTTAAATTGTAATTGTTATTTTTCCTTAGGTCTAAAACTGGTTCTGCAAAATGTATTATGTGATACATAGCATGTATAATCGATATTTAATCTCTGCAAAAACTATGCAAATCTGCAAAATAGTATATGCATTAACAAATCATTAAAATTTAATTGCACAGATTTTGAACAGATTAAATTTTAGGTGATACATGTTATGTGTCAAATGATACATTTTGTAGAACCAGTTTTAGACCTAAGGAAAAAAAGCTATTACATTTTAAAATTTTTGAATATGTTTTTTTGTTCCAAAATTCACAATGCCCAATTTCTAGAATAGAGGAACAAGTTATTTAGTTAGGGAGATTAATTTTTTTATATCAACTGCATTAATTCATAAATGCTGTTTAAAACATTTACTTAATAATAAATAAATCAAATTAACAATAAAATTTTAGTCAGAAACAAATTTTCAATTTTTAAAAATAAAATTATTTTAAAAATTTTAATATCATAGTCAGATTTAAAGGCTAAATTGAGTTGTTTAAATTTAAACTTTTTAAATTTAACCAAAATTAGTTAAATCAAAATTAAATTAAAAAAGATTGGGAAAAAATAAAAAAAAAAAAATTTTTTAAGTTTTTATTGCAAAATTTTGTCATTTCTAATTATTTTTGATCTGTTTATTTCCGTTCTTATTTTTATGTTCCTACAATCAACTATATCTCTAACACCATTAACTCGAAAAATATTATTTCAACATCAGATCTAATAAATTAACAAGAAAAAAATTAGTAAATTAGTCATAGATCATGATATTCAAAATCAAAAGGAACAAAAATTTTTTTTTAAAATTTTTTCAATGTTAGTTTTTTAAGTTGGCAAAGTAAAATTTTTTGCTCAATTTTTAATTTTTTCAAAAAATTTAAATTTACAATTTGATCTCATCATATTGCAAATAGGCAATGCAATCAAATTGCGCATTTAAATTTTTTACGCAAAAAAAGCACTTTGAAAATTGATCAAAAAAATTTTATTTTACCTTGCGAATTTAGCTGCACATATTTTACACCAAATTGATTTTAAAAATTTTGACAAATTTGAATTTTATGAATTTTTATCTTTAAGAGAAATAAAAAAGATTTTTCAGTTGCTGAATTTTGATAGATTATTTTGATAGATTATCTATTTATATTTTGTAATTACCTGCAAACAAACAAAAACAACTGAAAAGCATTCCTTTTTAATTTTTTTCTTTATTTTGCTAAATTAGATAACATTTTAAAATATTTTAGAAGCCACAAGCGAAAAAGAGCTGTCAATGGAAACCCAGTTAGCTTGGAAGTAGAAACTCTTCTTGTCGTTGATCCAACAGTCTATGAGGATCACAAGGCATACCTTCAGACAACTGACGACACCGCCATATTTGATCACATAAGAACATATTATGCGCACACATTTAATGGAGTAATTCTTTGTATTAAATAAAAGTACTGTTAAATTTTTTTTTTTTTCAAATTTCTAAGGTTGATGATAAATATCAAAGATCTCTTGAAAGTGATTTAGACCTGCAATTAAGAATTCGACTTATTCATATTATCATAATCACTGTAAATTTAAATAATTCTACTATTAGATTTAAAATAATTTTATATGTTTTTTGCTAAGGATCCAGCTGAGTCAACTTGGACCGATGTAAATACTGTCGGTGAAGTTGGTAATGAGGTCTATAATGGAAAAGAAGTAGTTTTAACTAGGCCTACTCTTTTTGAATTACAAAGTTTTGTCCAACGACAAGCACTTACTTTTGAATTTGATCATGTCGTCGGAGTTTTTAAGTAATCCTAATTAGCAATTAAATATTTCTAATTTATTAATTTTATTTTAAAAAAATAGCAAAGATTTATGGAGTGATGA
Source organism: Brachionus sp. 'Tiscar' (assembly GCA_006352455.1). NCBI lineage: Eukaryota > Metazoa > Rotifera > Eurotatoria > Ploima > Brachionidae > Brachionus > Brachionus sp. 'Tiscar'. Next base: position 7,348 of record VANL01001329.1, on the reverse strand, counting down.
CAATACTGCTCAACCAGAGTCACGCACTTCTGTGGTTGGCGTTGCTTGGCTCGATTCAATTTGTGATGGAACTTACAAATATTCAGTTAGTGAAGAAACAGGTGGCTTTTGGAATTTATATGTAAACTAATTCACTATTTTTTAATTATTTATTTAAATTAAAACTTTATTTTTAAGGTAATTGCTCATGAGATAGGTCATAATCTTGGTTCGAGACATGACGGAAGTGGAAATGTCTGTCCTTCATCTGAAATAAACATAATGGCTCCATTTTTATCATTTTCAAAAATAACAAATATCCAAAGATTTTCAAGTTGTTCAATAGACTATTTTAAGCAACTTCTCTTAGTGAATAATGGGTAGATTATTTTTATTCTCATTAAAATAATTCTATTTTAAATTTTCTTTTTAAAAGAGAGAGTTCTGCACAAGCATCATGTTTAATTAACTCAGCTACTGTTCCAGATTACGTTCAAAATGCTAATTATCAATTAACTGGTCAAATATGGTCTTTAGATGATCAATGCAAAATGATTTATGGCTCGAGTGCTTCATATTGTGTTATAACTAATCCAGATGTCTGTTCTTTGTTGTATTGCAGAATCAATGTCAATGATAATAATTGTTTCTCTTCAGGTCCAGCTGTAGAAGGTTCTACTTGTGCTACTGATTCAGTATGAAACAAATTTATTTTTACTCATTTAGAACTAATGTAATTTTTTTAAGATTTGTCAGCAAGGTATCTGTCAAGTACAAATAAATCCAACAACCACCACAACAACTACAACTACCACAATCACTACTCCAACCACCACCACTACTCCAACCACCACCACTACTCCAACCACCACCACTACTCCAACTACCACAACCACTACTCCAGCCACCACCACTACTCCAACTACCACAACCACTACTCCAGCCACCACCACTACTCCAACTACCACAACAACTACTCCAACTACCACAACAACAACTCCAACTACCACAACAACTACTCCAACTACCACAACAACTACTCCAACTACCACCACCACTACTCTTGATTCATCTGAAAAAAATTCTGAAGAAAGTGCTGAATCTGAGGAAAGTAATAGTGTAGAATCAGAAGAAAGTAATGAAAAAAATAAAGGAAAAGATAAAAATAAAGACAAAAATAAAGGAAAAGATAAAAATAAAGGAAAAGATAAATTTAAAGGAAAAGATAAATTTAAAGGTAAAGGAAAATTACCGAAAAAATTTTATTTTTTTTAGATATAATTTTCCTTTCAGTCGAAAATCATAAACTTATTTCCTTGAAAATAATAAACTTATATTTTATTTATCTATTTTTTTTATTTAAATAATTAAATAAACTGAAATTTTATCATTTATTTTAATTTTTTATTTTTTAAATAATTATTCAAAAAAAAAAAAGAAAAGAATTTATTTTAAATCGTTCAGTGTTCAGTGCAATCTTGTTTAGCTTTTAAATATCAAAATAGACGAAAGATTGGCTAATCAATCTAAACGAAGAGAAATGTAAAGTGATGCATTGCGGGTCGAATAACCCGAATTTCGATTACATAATTAATCAAACGAGTATTTCGGAAACAGACGCGTAACGAGATCTAGGGATAATAATTCCGAACAATTTGAAGTTGTCAAAAGTCAAAACCTCTGCAAATAAAGCTATTTTCGTTTTAGGTTCAATAAGGCGAACTATTAAATTGGAGAACAAAGAAACAGTAATTAGTTTATACAGTATGTCTAGAAAATTTTGAACATTACAAAAAAATAATCAAAAAATTTTTGAATAGTGAAAGTTGAAAAAAAGTCAAAACTCTTTTTTTAAAAATACTTAGATAAAATTCATAAAAAATACTAGTCTATAGAGTTTAGAACATTTATTTTTTACTAAAATTTTATTGCACCTTGACAATCCATTTCAGAATCAATCTCACAAAACGAAATAGAAAACTAGGATCAGACTTTAGTTCTAAGCTTCCCAATGTTAGTGTTATTAAAGACACTGTTAAAAAATGCTATAAAGAAAAAATATACAATTATATAATGCTATAAAAAAAAGGCTCTTTTGACTGCATTGGATCGGTTGAAAAGGCTTAAATAGTGCAAAGAACAAAAAAATTGAACTGTTAAAGACTGGTCAAAAGGCTAATTTTTAAGTATTAAGACAGAAAATCAAGAGTGTTCGTTATACGTTTCGCAAACGAAAATTATCACCCAAAGTTTTTTTTACCAAAGTTACAAAATCGTGGAAGCTTGGTTGGAATTTGGAGATGTACAAATCATAGAGGTACTGGTTATTGCTCTATTTTTACATACAGAATCAATCAGCTTGTATACATTGATACCCTCGAAAATCAGTTGTTACCATCAGCTGAGATATTTTTTGATCAGAGTCAGCATTGGATTTTACAGCAAGCTCGGGCTAGTTTACATACTGCTCATTCCGATAAACATATATCGGTCCTGTCTTGGTGCCCAAGATCACCTGGTCTTAATCCAAGAGAGAATTTATGGTCATATATAGACCACAAAACTGTCAATACAAAGATTAAATCAGTAGTGCATCTAAAAAGCGTTATTTTTTGATGAATAGTTAAAAGTCAAATGAAATAGTCAAGAACATGGTATTGTGAATTCCAAAAACAAAAAGAACAAAAACTCTTCCTATTTTGATAAATCAAATTTGCTAAATTAAAATTTATTTTAAAAAAATACTGTAAAATAGTTTTCCATACTTAGTTGAACCAATTTTTATTATTTTAATACAATTATTATTATTATTATTATTTTACCTAAAATATTTTTTCTGGTGTAAATAAAAAACAAAAAATAAAACATGAACAAGATTTAAATTGATTATTGACTTTGTTTACCTTAAAAAATGTAAATAAAATTTTTATTTTAGGTAAAAAAGATGCAACAAAGTATGCTTCACTTAGTGGCAGTATTTTTTTTAGAATATTTTATTTTAGTAAATTTTAGTTTATAAAAAAAAGGAAGAATTTTTGTACTTTTTTTTTGAAATTCATAAAAAGGAACATGACTGAATCTATGCCAAAACGTGTCGCTGAGTGTATTAACGCCAAGAACTGCCATTTTAAATATTAAAAAATATAATGTTTTATATTTTGTAGACATTTTTTTTAATAATAAATTAAATCTCTTTTTTTTGCGATTTTTTAATTTCAAATTTTTATTTCCTAGTTTTTGTTCGATAAAAAAATTTTTCCTGAAAAAATTCAAACTAAAATCAAATTTATTCAAATTCAACTAGATTATGGAGTTCAAGTTTGAAACCCTTACTTAAAAAAAGATATCAAGGTCTTAGAATCAGTCTAGAGAAGAGCTACTAAATTGGTTCCAGAGCTAAAAAAGTTAAGCTATTCAGAAAGATTAGCTGCATTGAATTCAACCAGCCTAGAGACCAGAAGATTAAGAGGGGATCTGATCATGATGTTTAAAATTATCAAATGACTCGACAAGATCAATTGACATGCAGCCCTAGTTTTCAAGAATAATACAGAAAATAGGTTTCGCACCTAGACGTCATGATTTTACGTTAAAAATACAATTGGTAAAGAACTGTGATCAAATATTTCATTTTTTCAGCAATAGAGTGGTCAGAAAAAGAGTTGTTAAAAATTCAGATACAGTTAATGTTTTTAAAAACAAAATTGAAAAACTTGATTTAAAGAAGCTATTATGATGAGCCTAAGCTCTTGTTCAATGTGCTTGGGCATCATAGCTTTCATTTTATTGTTATTATCATCATTATTAAGATATATAAAATAAAGATCCTCTGCTCCATTTTGAACAAAAATGCATTTTCAAAATTTTTTTTTCACTCGTTATTAGCTTTTAAATATTTGAATTTTAAAATATTTTCATTCACTCATCTCATACTTGAATTTCTCAGAATTTTATTTTATAATTCTGAATTAAATATCATAGAATTAAATCAATAAATTATTTACAAAAAAAAAAATTTCACATAATTATTCAAAAATTTAAAACTAAAAAAAAAACTATAGCAACAAAAATGATCTATAATTAATTTTATATATTTTCTCATAATTAATTTTAATTCTAGGCCAAATTATAATATTTTGTTTTTTTTTTTTTTTTAAATTTTAAAATATTATTATATAAATTTTTAATATGTGGCCATTTGCTAGTGATTACTCAGGCGTGATTTATTTTTTGCTATCAAGTCGATCATTTTTTATTTAAATCAAATAAATAAAATTTATTTCTCAATCATAGCCTAGCTCAGATCTAATTAATTAAATTTAAAAGTATTGTGTGCAATTTTGTTCAATTAATCTTTATTTTTAAATTATCAATTGAATTTTAATCCAAAAATATCAAGGTAACAAGTCTATTAGATTAAATTATGACTTTATTTTAAAGCAGAAAAGCGAGCAAGAAAATTATAATAAATTTTACCTAATAAAACAAACCAGTTTAAACTGAAATTTAAGTATCAAGCTAACTCAAATTTTGATCATAAAAGCAAATTTTTTTTTTAAATTATTCAATAAAGGTTCACTAAAATTTGGATTTATTCTTATTTCTTTTCCACTTCAAAATTAAATTTCTTTATTTTAGATAACAAATGAAGGATTTTGCTCTAAAATGCGTCAAATCTTCCATCGTACTTCTTAAAGCAAATCTTGCCTTTATTGTCATATTTGAACTTCTAAAATATTCGTGCCAAAGTTATGACTCGCAAAAAAGTCCAGTCCAAAAGCATGAAAACGGCTGGGCACAAAAAAATGTCCTGCACAACAAATTGACCTCATCCACTGACTTTATGTCCAAGCTAACCTGGCTCTATTCTCTTAATTCCGACCTAATTGACATAACCAAAATAGACCATGTTCAGTTTTTGACAAACACCACTGGGCATAATAAACCAATTATTAAATTAAAAACTTTAATTAACATAAGCGAAATAATCGAATTTAGCATGATTAAAAATTGTATTAAACTAGCCCTTGTTTTCAACATTAATTTAATGACCATATTAGTAAATATTTTACTACTAGCTTATTTGATTGTCTGCCAGAAGAAATCAAAAAGTAAAATTTTATTCAGTGTTCAATTGTGCATCAATTTATTTCTTTTTATAACTATAATTCCATTTAATTTAATAAATATGAAGCGAATATGCAACCAGCTTGGAGTAAGTACTGTTTTCTCCAAGCTGAATAGAAAAATATTGACTTGTCTGGACCAGTTTTTCATCAAGAACAAAGTTGACTTAGATTCGCTTGGTCTTAAATCAGACGACTATGTTCTCATTGGGGCCAATTCCAACATGAAGCTTAGTCAAGCCAACATGCCCCAGAAGAATATGGACAATTTGGTTATTTCAAATTTTAATCTAAACTTATTTTTCATGGTTTTTTCAATTTGTTCTCTTGGCTTGTTTTCATATTTGATCAAGGAAAAATACGAGTCCATAGACAATATAAAACAAGATGTTGAATCTCAATTAGACATATTCTGGAAAGTCAAATGTAAAAAATTGAAACAAAAATCTAATAATTCACTTAAATTGATTATTCAGTCTGTTTTTGTAATTTTTTTTCTAAGCATATGGGACATAGTAGATGTGCTTCAGTTTTACAGAATAAATTCATGGGAAAGTTCCTATTTGAATTTTTTCAATCCGCATGTGTCAAATTATGCTCAGTTTTTGGCCGATTTAAGCCAAAGTAAATTCAGCATAAACACTACATCCGAGCCAATTCACATAACTTCAAACTATTTGAATCGTTACGAAGACAGTTTTTATAGACACCATTTTTCACATTCCGAAATCAAGTATAATTTGGACCATGGCTTCAAAATTGAGACAAAAATAAAAGGACTGTTTGTCTCAAAAATGCATGCCCAGTTTGCTTCTGATATGCTTATTATTCTCTTGTCTTTTGGCTGCTGCTATTTTCTGTTATTTATTGAAAACTACTTGGAATGGTTAGATAATAACAAATTTTTTTCAATTGATAAAAAATTTTTTATTTAATTTTGTATAAAATAAATTTTTATTCATTTTATTTATTAATTTCAGCTCAAGTAAATTTATTTAATGAAAATTTTTTTCCAAAAGTTTAAAAAAAAAAAAACATCAAGATTTTACATTTTAGATCAAAATTATGACATTAATTATTTTAAACAAAAAATTATAAAGTTTTCTAAAGTAAACTAATTGCTGCATTATTTATGATTAGTTAAAAATTTTAATTTACTTGATTATTTTCTAGTGAAAAATAAATCTTGCAATTTTTTTTTAAATATTAAATTTTTTAAATAACTACTTTTTTCAAGAAAAAAATACATAATAAGTTTTGGTCAATTTAAAAAAAAAATTGTTCTTATACTTGGGTTTAGTATTTTTTCTAAAAAAAATAAATCACTGAATGAATTTTATTTTATTTATTTATTATTTATTTGTATATCTGTACCGAACCATTGCTCCTTAATGAATAAAATTAAGTTAAAAAAGATAAAATAAATTAAAAAAAATAAATAATTAAAGTATATTTAAAATGAAAAAAATAGATTAAAATAGAAGAAAATTGAAATAAGGTATTTTGAAAAAGAAATTGATAGATTAATTTTTTTACTTATATTTTATGCTGATACTAAATTTAATTGTTCTGCTACTTAAAAATAAATAAAAATGATACTATTTTTTTTAATTGATATCAAATAATTAATCAAATAAATAATTGTAACTAAATTTACTTATTTTAAATATACCGTATTTCCTCAAATGAATCTTCTATCCGAAAGTTATTACAAATGAGGAGCTGTACAACAGATCAAGGTCCGAGGCAATCCGAAATATTATACGCAGAAGACGGCTTAAGTGGCTTGGCCATGTTCTTAGAATGTCAACAGACAGATTTCAGTCAAAAATTACTCTTTAACAAAAAATGTGTCTCATTTAAAAGAATTTACGAATCATGTCTCATGTAAAACATGAATTTTCTCTCTTCTAATTAGATAAAATTAGCGATAAATTTCTTATAATTGAGTCACATTTTCGGAGTGAAAAATTCTCAAATAAATCCTTTGTTATTTATTTATTTGTATATCTGTATCGAGCTAAGGCTCTTTCAGATTAAAAAAAAAATCAAAATAAAATAAGTTAAAATAGATGAAAATTAAAATTAGATATATTTTAAATGTCTGATTTTTCAGGGAAAAAAGAAAAAATAGTAAGGTAGCAATTACACAATGGAATTGGGTACATCTTGCTTCGAAACCTTCTTTGTATTCCTCCACAAGTCTGACAACCAATGGAATAGAATGACTCAGTCCTGTCCTA
>VANL01001328.1:0-14694 GCA_006352455.1 Brachionus sp. 'Tiscar' | reverse complement strand
GGTGAAGGTTTTTGGGTAATTGAAAGAGTTGGTGCCTAATTTTTTTTCTTAAATTTAATTTACTTTTAATAATTTATCAATTTTTAATAAAAAATATTTTTAAAATGTAATAATTTATTTTCTTTATTTTTTCCCATTCAAAAATTTAAATATTAATCCCCTTTCCTAGGTTCTGTTTTAGCATACTAAAATATTATCATAAGCCAGATTTGGATAAGTTTTTTTTTTTTAATAAATAAAAAGGGCGAATTCCAAACAATTTTTACATTAATTTTTTTTTTTTAGCTGAAAAAAAATTCAATAAAAGTCTAGAGATCTAGGCAAATTAGTTATTTGATTTCAATAATATTTTTTTTATCGGGTTAAAAATAATAGAACTGTGAAGTTGAAAGCAATTTTAATAGTGCAGATCATATTAAAAAACAAATTAAAAACTCCAAGATTTTGAAAATTGACAGATTTTAACAAAAGAAAAAAAAATTTTGTAAAATCTTCATTTTTTGTCAAAGATTATTTTCACAAGATTAAATTAATTACTTGGTAATTGCTTTCATATTTAGTGGTTCATATTAAGTTTTATTCTAATTTTTTTAATTAAGTTCCAGAGTAAAAGCAATTTAAAAAAAATTGAAAATCAAGGAAGATGTTAAAATTGATAGAAAATTGAGTATAATTACTATTTAATAGATAATAAAATAAAACCTCAGATTTTTAAATTCCTAATAGTCCTAGAACGGAAAACTTTGTTTCAGCTTTCTTTCTGTTCACATGAAAATTATTCTGATATTTATTGATACATAATGAATAAGAATGTTTTCAAATCTAATATCTAATTTTAAATATAAAAGTTTATTATATGCCTATTTATTAAGCCAATCGTTTATCTAATTAGTCAGCCTTTTAAACTTCTAAAAATTCTCTTTAATCAAAAAAATGCAATTATAAACAAAATACTCTTAAATTGTAAAGTAAATAAGTTGTTTTTCTTGAAATTTATTCACTGAGTATCACATGTAAGAAAATTGAACCTCAGGGTTTTGAAACAAAAGCATTTTTTAAGTCTTTACTTGAATGCATCTGAATCTAATTAGAAAAAATTGAATGCTAAAAGATCTTGGGATTTAATTATGATAACTGATTTGAACCGCTTGAATAAGAGATTTCTAGCAGGAAATTAAAATGCAAAATTTTTCTCTTAATGACAAAAAGATCATTTGGATAATTTAAAGATTTTCCACTGACTCAAATAAAATTTTTTTGCATCCTAAGCAATTTGAACTGTTTAAATTTTTTTTAATAGACATTATTTTTTTTCCTCTCATCAAAATTACTTATTAAATAAAGTCTAATAATCGAAATTTTTAATTAGATTTTTATGCATAAATTTTGCCTTTTTTATTTCTCTCTTGATTTGGCTGAAACTAAAAACTCGAAATTTCCTGCTCTAAATTGAACAATTTAATCCTCTAATTTTCAATTCTGCATTTCTCCGCGGACCTGGAGTCTTTGCGGAGAAAATTTTTTAAGCATAGACAGGTTTCGGTTTCATGTAAACAAAATTTTTTACTCATTTAATTCTTAACGATTTCTCAAATCGAATAAAAGTTTTTTTTCCTCTGATGAAATTGAAGATCATTTTTAAATACACCATAGACAATATTCATGGCAATTAGAATGTTTTTAATTCAATGTAATACTATTTTTGAACAAAAGAAGTCATTTTTTGAAAATTATAAAATAATATAAATCATATTATATTTAGAAGGTCTTAAAAACATTTTTTTACGGAAAAATGATATTAATTTAGCTAGTTTTGTTTCTATTAGCAGTTTAATAATTTTCGATAAGAAATTTTATGTATAGATAAACAAAGAATAAAAATTTAATTTATAATAAATTTTTTTTTGCTATAATTTTTAATCAATATAAATATTATTTGATTTAAAATTTATTATTATTCAGTTATTTTTGTAATTTAATTACTAAAAATCTAAGCGTTTAAAGTTGAAAAAAATCACCAAACAAAATGTTTATTTATTTTTCCTTTTTTTGACGAAATTTGCAAATTCAGTATCTAAAAGTTACCTAAAAATGGAAGAGTCGGCATTTAGAGAGATTACTAAGTAAATTTTTTTTCTAGACTAGAAAATTTAAGGAGTTAAAGCCACAAAAGCACTATTTTTACTCTTGGAAAATTACGATACTCTTTTGTTCTACATTTTATTTTAATTTTTCAATATAAATTCAAATAAATTTAGATTGAATTTCTTTTCGAGTCAAATTATGATTTTTTATTCTATCAAAAAATTCATATTAAAAAAAATGCTATTTATCATTTTGTTCAAAACAAAGTTATTTGTAAATTTTTAAAGAAAGAAATAAAAACAAAAAAAAAACGAAAAATCAATTTAAAATCATCTGGAATTTCATTAAAAATATTTAATTTTTAAAAATAAGTTTTCTTTATTAACTTAGAAAAAGTAAAAATTACTTCGACTATTATAGACCGCTTGTTTTTAGGACATTTGAAAATAAATTATTTAATAAAATGCTTGACATGAGAGCACTTAAAAAATTTTAGTTGATTTTTGATTAATTGTTTTGAAAATTAGAAATTTCCATAAAGTTTTTTATATAATGTTCAATCTGAAAATCTAAAAATAATAAATTTTTTTGAACCAATTGTCAATAAAAATTTAAAATCTGTTGAAGATTTTGAATTTTTATACTTCTAGGATAAAATTTTTATATAGAATGATTGACAATTTAAAGCAAAATTAGCAAGTTTAATAAAATTTGTTTTTTTAATTTTGTTTCAAAGTAATTATTATCTACATAAGCAAATAAAATTTCAAAAAAAACTTAAAATGAAGGAAGTTTTAATTTTTTTTTGTTTCTAATTATTTAAAAACAAAAAACGCAAATTTTCTGTCCAAAAACCTGGACTAATTTTATTTATTAGCAAAAATTTAATTAAAAATATCTGTGCCTATACGAAACAATAAAAAAATCTCTTGAGATTAGTGTTTGTATTTATTGACTTTTTTTTTCAATAAATTTAATTTATATTTAATCATAAGAGGTGTTATAAATTTTTTCGTTTAATTAGCTATCAATTGAGAAGCAGTTTTAAAATTTTATGCATTTTTTTTCACTTTTTCAACATGGTTAAATTTATATTTTGAATTAACTTAAGCCTTTACTCTTCGAGATTTCATTAATTTAAAATTATTAAAAAAGATCAATTAAATAGTTCCACAATTAAAAGCGGAAAATTTAGATCATTGACCAAATGAACATGCCTAATATTTAAATATTTAAAAAACAGATAATTAGTGTATTTATGAATTTTTGTTGCACAAATTTTTATAATGCTTGGTTACGATTAAACATAGTTTTCTTATCATAAAAGTCTCGGCATTAAATCATATAATTTTTATTTCTAAAATCTCTAATATTAATAACAATAATAGATTTATAAAATTCATCAATTAACTTCTTTTTTAATAAAGACTCAAATCAGTAGCTCCAATTTCAATGAGAGGTTACCAATTAAGTAAACAATAGTTATATTATACTAGCATCCAAAAGTAACAGGTTTTTATAAATCTTAGTCACCCTGCTGCAAGAGTAATTGACATGTGATTCCGTTTATTTAAAAAAAAACACGCCAAAATAATTTTAAAAATTTTTTTGTCTGTAACATGTTAATTAAAATTGTGTAGTTAAACTTAGAATTTTCATCATAAACATGCATGTTCCTGATAGAACACTATTAGTAGCATCTTTCTATTTAAAAAATATAATTTAAAATTTTATTTTTAAATAATTTATTTCAAAATTATTTAATTTTTCAATGATTAAAATATATAGTCATTTATATTTTTTTTTAATTTATTTTTAAAAAATTGTGCTTTGATTTATTTTAAAAAAGCATTTTAAGATTTTGTTGTTTATTCAGATAATTTAATTGTTAAAATAGTTTATTTTTTTAACAAATCTTTGTAAAAATTTAAGGCTAAAAAAAGAAAAGAAGAATAAAGTTGTATTTTAAACTAATTATCTTCATTTAAAAAAAATAAACCAGAATTTTCTGAAACTCAAACAATCACATAGTTGATTCTATTCAAATCTAAAATATCCTTTATTACAATAAAACTCTAATCAATGATTTTTTTTTAAATTTAAAAATAAGTTTAGCACAATATGGAAGTCAAGTTCTCATTAATAAAAAGCTATTCTTTTATATTATTGATTATAAATCCAAAATTTATTTTGTTAGTTTTATATGCTTAATTCATAAATAATCATATTTTCATTTCCTTTAATTTGTTCAAATATAAAAACTTTTTTTCTTTTAAATTAAAAAAGTGAAAACATAAAAACATTTGAAAATCAATAAAATAAAATTGCTTCATTTTCAATCTATTTTTGTCAATCATTTTACATTGTAGAAAGATCATACACTGAGATAGAGCATTCGTCTTTAAAGAAATTATTAACTTCAGCCTTTTATTCGAAAATATTTTGCTCATAATTTCAAACTAAATAGAAATTTAATTCAAAACGGTAAATCTGGTTATCTTAGGATATTTTTTAATTAGTTAAATTTGCATTTTTCTCAAATCAAACCAATTTTCTAATTAATGTTTTCTCTAAATAAAGAATTTTACTTTCAAACCCCATAAAGTTCTTGTAAAAAGTATTTAAAATTTAAATGAACTCATATTTTCTTACATTATTTTTAAATCTAAGAAGCTTCAGCTATTTTTTTTATAATACTGATTTCTAATTAAATTAATAAACACTTTCTATTTAAATTTTTTACTCTAAGAGATTAATCTTGGAATTTTAACCCATTAAAATCATCACTTGATTGAGTGTCAGACAAATAGTTAGACTTATGGTTAATATTTTGAAAAATGATATTTTACTTATAAGGTAAACAATTTCTAGACACTATTTTCTTGCTTTGATAAATAACTTAAAAACTCAATTTATCACTGAAAATGACTAATTGTATTTTATAAGTCAGACAAAAAATTAATGTTTTAAATTTATTTCTGTCTTTAATGTTTTTAAAGTGTTTTTTTCTCAGTAATTCTTTAAATTTTACATTTGACTTTCAAGAATATATCTTTTTATAAATGAATAAGTGAAATTTTTTTAATCTGTTTACATAAGCTCATAAGGGTTGAAGCAGTTTACCAAATTCGTAATGTAATCTAACTCTTGATTATTTAAGAACAATTTAAATGGTCATATAATTGATGAATATTAGTTAATGTGCTCCGCAAATCTTTGTCATTAGTCCCTTCCTGCTTAGTAAATTTATTAATAATATGCCTAAAAGAGATAATAACTAGTGGTGAATCATTTCTTTTTGTTGAAGAAAAGAAAATTTCGATAATAAGATAATTATATACTAAGACATATTAGAAAGAAATTTTTTTCAAGTGGAAATGAAAATATCTGTAGAAAACTCACTTTATAGTCTTCTTTAAATAAAACAATAAAAATATTGACTTTGAAATAAAAATACATAAAACAAAATTAAGAATGAAGAATAAAAAAAATAAAATTTGTTTGTTAGAGACAATTTTTCTTCCAACATTGTACAACACAAGGCCTTTTATAAAATTTATCAATCAACTATTTGGGATTGACTTTTTGAATCGAAAATAAATAAAATCTTAAGCATACATCATACTTAAGCATACATTAAAATTTAAAATTTCTTAAAATTTCAATTTTATTTTAAATTATTTTAGTATTAAAACTCTTTTGCTAATTTTTTTTCATTTTTGTTCTTGGAATTATTTTTATTTTCAAAACCAATTTAATTTGATTTTAATTTTTGGCTTCTTTTTTTTTGTTGTTAGCAAATTTTTTAATTTTATTTCAATTAAGGGCTTTGATAAATGATGCATGCCAATGACATATATTAAATGTAAAACTAATAGATTGAGAAGTAAAGTAATTTTGTAAGGCTGCAAAAGAAGACAAAAGGCTTTTATTGATCAAATTTATGTCATGGCTGGACTTTTTTAAATCAAATTTTTTTGAATGTTTTCAATGATTTTCCAAAAAAATTCGATTTTTATTTTCATCTGAAATTGAAAGCTGTTAATTACTTGCATTTTGATATAAAACCTCGTTAACTTTTTTTCATTTAAAAAATAAACTATTTTTTTCAAAATTACTCAATTTCTAAAAATATTGGAAGAGGCTCTGAGTACACATCTTAGTAGTTTTTCTCAATGTAACAAATTGAATATTTTAATTATTTATTTTGTTTGGATAAGTAAAAGTATAAATATTTTAGCTTAACTAAATTAAATAAAAAAATGCTAGTTTTTCAATCAAGATACTTTTTTGTTGGGTAATCAAATTCAAATTTACAATCGATGTATATTAAATTGAAAAAAAATAGTTTCAAATTTCTATGTAGTTTAATTTTATTTTATCTTACATTAATAAAGACATTAAGTGATAAACAAATAGCTTGAACAAATGATCGGCAATTATTCAAATATTTAAATCTGCAAAAATAAAATCATTTAATCAATCATTTATTTTTATCTTTTCTAGACCTTAAATTAAAAAAAAACTTTATTTGAAATTAATCTTTTTTTATGAATAAGGCTTAATTTAATAAAAGAAAATTCCTTCCAATTTGAAGAATGCTTCAGTCTCAATTTCTCCTTTTTTTTACTCTTAAGTTGCATGTTTAGTTTAAACAAAAACCGAATTTTTTTAATTAATAGAAGCAAACTAATATAAAGTTAGTACCATATTTAAAATCAGAAAGACAAAACTTTTTGGAAATAAATTTCAAAAAATAAGAACTAATTTGAAAGACAAAATATAATCATAAATTGCGCAATATTGACAATAGTAAAAATTCAAACGTTACTAAAAATAATCAACTAATGTAGAATTCTATAATAATTCAATCTATATTTCAAAAGATTTTTTGTCAATGTTGTTAAATATTTATGTTATTTAGTAATAAATACCTAAGAAAATGTCTCAATATCAATTAACAATAATTATATGCAAAATTTTTTGGCAAAAATAAATTATTTTACTCAAACGATCAATATTTCTAAGAAAGCATAAGTTTAAATAAATTTTAGTTCCTAAAATTCCTATCTTAAAAAATAAAATATATCTAAAAAATTTGAAACCAAAATTTAGATTTTTTAAAGTTTATTTTTAGTTTTAAAAAATAATAAAAAAATTAACAAGGATTTAAAATCAATAATTATTAAAAGTCTTAATAAAAAATTCGAAAACATAAAAGTATACTAGAATTTTTTTATTTCTTTATTTAAGCAAGGTTCAGCAAAAGAAAAAATATTTTCCGAATTTTTTAACCTGAAAAATTAAAAGAGCATGAAGAATATACTTCTATTCAGTGCTAATATCTTTTCCTAGTATACATAAACGATAAATAATCTAGGAATTATGTTGTTTTGCCCATAGTTGTTTAAAAGTCACAAGTCTCAAGTCAAGTCCGGACTTTTTTTTTTTAAAAAGTCTGAGCCAAAGACTTTAATTTTTTTTCTAATAAAAAGTCCAATTTAGCCTCCAAATTTTTGTAACATAAGTTGAAAAAAGTCATTGCTTAATGGATTAAAAAATTGTAGCTTTTTGAAATGAATCTTGATTTCCTAACATTAGTAAATTAATTTAATTTTTTTTTAAATATCTTCTATCCAATTTATGTGTCTTTTGTATATGCTAGACATGAAATTGGAACTTAGTTGAAGCAAATCCTTAACATCTATTTACTTATCATACTTAGCGTATCAGTTATTTATTTTCCATAAAATATTTTAAATTTCAAAATCTTTAAAAAAAATTTTCGAATTTTTTAATTTAATATAAGATTAAAAATGAAAAATGAAATCTTAAATAAATTTAATTATCAAGTTTTTTCAAATTAGCATCGATTGTTTTACTAAAATGTATAGTTTTTTTATTTTTATAAATATAATTTTTTAAATATTTTTGAATATATCATAATAACATAATATTTAGAATAAAACTAAATGTTTTTTTTGGAAAAAAGCTAAAGGTTTCTAAATATCTAGAAATAAAAAATGTTAAATAAAAGTCTTAAGGTGTTTGCAAAAATATCAACGATTTTTAGACATACACAAGGTAGATTTAAATAATTAAGCGTGTTTTTTGAAGCTAAATATTTTTTAGATAAGAAAAATCTCAGCAATTAGGTTTATTAAAATTTATTAAATCGAAAATTTTCTAAAGATTTTAAGTTTTTTGTTTATTTATAATTTGTGAATTTCTTTATAAAATAAAGATTTTTTGTGAAATCAATTTTATCAATAAATAATGTTTGATGTAATTATTTTAGCACTCTCGATTTATTTTGCTAAGAATCAAATAAATTTTTAGAAAGAACCAAATTTTAAAGTTTGTAGAAAAACATGAAAGCATCAACTTTTATTTAATTTATAATTAAACCTAATAATTTTTCATAATATTTTTTTAGAAATAATAAAAAAAATTGGCTTAAATTTTTCATTTTAATTAAATCACTGATTTAAAAAAGATTTAGATTTTCAAATACGATAATTAATAATACTTAGTATTAATTTCAGAGCCAGTAAGTCAAATTTAAAATTTACATCAAAACAATTTCATTCAACATTATTAATTGAAATTTTTAAAAATTTAAAATTAATTGTTCTTAATTTTTTAGATCGAGTCTTTTATTCATTTATTGAGAATATAATAATTATTAGATGTAAATTTAATTTGATATCACGAAAATTGTTAGAGTAAATCCATTTTAATAAACTTGAAGAAATCATTTTTCATAGGAATGTACGTTCAAAAAAAAAGGAAATTATTTAAACATTATTTTGACAGAATTGCTATTAAATGGAATTGTTTATTTAAAAAAGTACAAAAATCAAGCACCAAAATTAATTTACATATTAAGGCCATCTGAGATAATTTTGGTGCACATCATTAGCAGAGTCTTTTATCTGGATGAAAGAAAATATTTTTCTTTTCTTTCTATAGGACTATACTTGAGCTAGAAAACAAGTTCAAGTCGTAATTCTTTTTATTCCTACTACTACAACTACTAAATTTAAAAAAAGAGTGTTTAGGATGTGAAAAATATTTGCACAATGCACTAAGGACAAATTCAGATCCAGCAAGTCAATGACATGGGAAGAGCCAAGGGTTGAGGCGTTTTAATTAAATTAAAAAAATGATAGAATTAAATTTATTTAAATATTTTAATCTAGCTAATTAATGATTTGATTAGATTGTCAATGGTTTCTTTTTTGATCAACCCAAAAAAAAAAAATTTTTTTATTTATGCCAATGAATAAACTAAAAATCTTATAAAAAACCATATCATTTATTATGGTTTTGTTAAAGAAATAATAAAAAATCTCAATCGAAAATTGAAGAAATTGATCGTGTTTTTTATTTAAACTTTATTTTTCGCAACTTTTAAAATTAAAAATATTCTCATGTTCAATTATTTTAAAATAAAGTTAAGCAACACAACGCAAATGTTTACAGTAAACACTAGATTGAAATACAAAAAGATTTTAGACAATTTAATAGCTTAAATTGATTTAATCAAAATTATCAAAAGCCTGTATCCCATTTATTTGTTTTTTTTGTTCAATTAAATTATTTAAAATATTAAAATAATTGTCACAATTTTTATCAAAGTTTGAACCTAATTTTTTCTGATATTTAATTTTTAATCTCCTTTGAAAAAATAAAAAGCTTGGTTTTTATATTTACAAAATACTCTTTTGGTAAAAATTGTAAGTTTTGAGTTTCAAACGTTTTATTGATTAAAAATTATTGATTTGACAATTAAATCTAATTGTACAATAATTGTAATTAAAATATAAAGTAATAATTGACAGACATATCGTAAATTGCTACAAAAATATATAAATTATAAACGAGTTATATGATTAAACAAGATAGAGACTTGTGAAATTTAGTACGTTAAAAAAAATGTTTAATAGCAGTAGTAGTAGTAAAGACCGCGAAACAAGATAACTCGCAGGGGTGCCCCTCAAAGCGGTCATCTCAATTGTTGTTAGTCGTATTTGATTTTAAAGGAGTCTACCGTCTCAGTTACGACTATATCGTCTGGTGGTCTGTTCCATACATTGGCTATCCGATTAATGAAGAAGTTGTGTCTTTGCTGACAAGACGTCACGATAATTTTTTTTTATTTAGGTTTTCATTAGTTCTGTAAAACTCTTAGTTGCAATCAGGGATGGGAAACCGGTTCTTTTTTGAATAACAGAAATATTAAGAAAAAAATCTTTTTTTTTATTTTTTAATTGAAAAAATATAAAATTTATAGAAAAAAAATTTTTTCGATCAAAAATCTGCTTTTTATTTTTCGGATAGAACTGGTATTATTCTTAAAACCAGTTTCGAACCGGTTTCCCAACCTTAGTTGCAATTATAAGAACATATTGGTAAATATCTGCAGTGCATTTTGCAGAAATTTTGCACAATATTAGTAGATTTTAACTATTGATCCAATTTTGTAGGTTGCACATACAGAACTAATGAAAAATTTTAGAAAATTTTTAGCAGAAGATTTTTTAGCTCTAATTTCTGTTCTATTATTTATTTTGTACTAGACTTCTAAAAGCAGAAATTGTCTGACTTGAGAAAATTTTCACCAAAAATCCAAAATATTAATATCCCATCTATTAGGTATGTTGTTAAAAATTGAAATTCATTGAAAATAATTAGAAATCGGAAATATTTGTTTCCTGTAAATTTCACTATTTTTATGATATTTTTCATTAATTTTAGATAGAATGTAATTTTGGATAACAATTATTAGACTTAAAATGATACATATATTTCATGCAACATTTTTTTTATTCAGCATGATATTAGCGATTGAATCCCACACAAATACTACATATTTGTCTACATCATTTCAATCAATGCATTCCATGGCCAAAAATGATTCAACATCTCAACTTTCTCGGTACATAACCGGATTCTTCCTTTATTCACTGACCATTTGGACTATAATCGGAAACATATTTGTATGCATTGCAATCGCAACTAATCGTCAACTCAAACAAGGTGGAATGAGCAACTTTTTGATTGGAAATTTAGCTTTAAGTGATCTCCTACTCGGTTTGACTGTCTTGCCGTTTTCGGCTACACTCAGTACTTTTAAAGTCTGGCTTTTTGGAAAGGCCTTGTGTGACCTGTGGCTGTCAATTGACGTACTTTGTTCAACAGCATCAATTTGGGGTTTATTGGTAATCTCTCTCGATCGTTACGTGGCCACCAATCATCCAATCCGCTATCGCAAGCATAAAAACAATTTTAAGATGGCTTTACTCTATTGTACAATTTCATGGTTTATATCTATCACTATCAGCCTAGGACCGTTGACAGTCGACCCGCAGCAATCAGGCCTCAAAAAAATTCACAACTCTAGCGACTTGTATCAATGTGTTTTATTTCAAACACCCTCTTTTGTAATAGTATCAAGTCTTTTTTCGTTTTATCTACCTTTGGTGCTCATGATGATACTTTACACTGGTGTTTTTCTTAAAATAAGACAACAATCAAAATTGTTCAAATCAAACCATCCAGTGTTGATCGATGTGAAGGGCGATGGCAATGATTTTGTCAGAAAGCGTCCCAATGGACACTCACATCAGAATGCATCTGAGGCAAAGGTTACCAAAACTTTGGCTATTATAATGGGAGTTTTTGTGGCATGTTGGCTACCATTTTTCATCATTTACATTATACGCTCTCAGTTGAGCAATCCGAGCAGTATTTCGGACAGTTTTATGGATGTGTTCATTTGGCTGGGTTATTTCAATTCGGCACTAAATCCAATACTGTACGCTATATTGAATAAAAATTTTCGCATAGCCTTTTCAGATATAGTTGTGTGTCGATGTTTCAACAAAACTAGAGACTTTTTGAACAAGTCGCTTAGTAAACGAAGGCTGAGACAAAGTCAGAATTTAAATCAAAAGAAAGAAGACATAATCGAAAATAAGAAAGCAGATTGTTTTACTGATCATGTAGAGTCTTAATTCAAATTGAAAAAAAAAATTAGATTGGGCTTTAATTGTTTTTTTTACACTTTGTAATCTTTATTTTACACCTAATAATTACTAATAAATCATAGAGTTTATTCAGTTTTAATTAATTATTAATTTCCTAATAATTCTAAAATAAGTATTGTAATTTTTAAAAAAACTTAAAATTTCTGGCAAGCAAATTTTTAATAAGCTATGACAAAATAATTTGGAAAAATAGACAAAAATTTGAATTGAAAAAAATTCTTTTTTGTTGCCTAAAACTTCTTCTATAAAATGAATCAGCTGGTCCAAAAAATGTAATTGAAAAAACTGTAGAGAATTTAAAGAAATAAAGAAATTTTTTTGGACAAAAAAATGTGATTTCAATTCACAATTTTTTTTGTTTCAAAACTTAAAATCAAATTTCTTAGTTGTTTTATTAATCTAAAAATTACTAAATTATAAACATAATAATTTTAATTAGAGAATAATTTCACAATTTTTGCAATTTAAATGTTCATTTAAAAACTGTAAAAAACGTTATCTTATCTAAATATTTAGGATAACTTTCTATTTTGCCTTGACGTTTATTTAGATATAAATAGATTATAATGGGTAGTAAAAAAAAGTCGGAGTGTCATTTTTTTAGTCTTTTATAATAAAAAAAGAGAAAAATTTTTTGTCACATTTTATTAAATATTATTATATGTTTATTAAAACAATGACAAACGAAAAATTAAAATAGAACTCAGTAAATTAAAATTTAAAAAAAATTAATTTTTTTTGTAGATTTTTTTTTAAATATAAAATTCAATTTATTTCCCTGAAACCGAGCCATTGTCAAACGTTTATATTTTTATTCATCAAAAGAGCATTTGCTTATTTGGAATAACAATAAAAAAGCATAACATTGATGGTTTCAATTCAAAAAAAAAATGAATGTTCTTGCATCAAAAAAGTATAGAGAAAAGAAAAAAATAGAAAAAGCCCAACAAGAGAAAAAATTTCTAAAACTAAAACTTATAAACAACAGTCTGAAAAATCAAATTAAAAAAATAAGTGAATTATTGGAAAATGTTGATCAATTTTTAATCGAATATAAGTTAAAAATTGATTTTGATAACTACGAAGCTTGTAGACTTCTCAACAAAACTGCAGGAATGATTCAAAATTTGAAAGCTATTCACCAAGACTTTGTAGGAGAAAGCAATTTAGAGCAAGTTGATTATTTTAACGATAATAACGAAGATCGTAGATTTAAAAACCCAACGAACCATGAAGAACCTGCTAATAATACAGAAAAAAATGCATTTGTAATACACGAACTTCTAAAAGAAAATGATCAAAAATTAAAAGAACAGTTAGAAGAAGAATTTAACAATATTCCAGATATTTTTTAATTAAATTTATCCGAGACGGAATATTAAAATCAGTATAATTTTACTATTTAAAAAAAAATTGATTACAAAATTAGAGTAAATATTTTTTAAAAAGACAAACACGTCCACTCTCATTTTCTGGCTTCCTCTACTAAGCTTTATAGTTAAAATATCTCCGAAAAGGACTATTTTAGGGGAACTCTACTCGGTATGTCCACCACTCGGCTCAAATACCATGTCCATTTGAGTCTTATTGTTTCGACGCATTTTTTATGCAAGTCAGTTTATGTTTTTGAGTTTATGTTCCGTCAATCGAATTCTTCGAGGACTGATTTTTTGCATCACATATCTTTTATAAAAACTACTAAGTTTTTGATAGTCAGAAGGATTCTGAACCATAAAAAAATTCTTTCCTTTCCTGAAGTTAAATAAATCTTATTCTTATTTCTGATATTAATTTCTTATTTGTTTCATATTGGTTTTTAGGCACTTGTTAATTCCTTTGGGATGCTATAGATATCATTATTTTTTCTTGTTGTTATCACACATTTTTCTGATACTCCTACTAATTTATCTAACGAGTGGCCAAAATGGTTGTTTTAAAATTCATTTTAAAAAAATGGTGAACAGATAATAATATAAAAGTGAAATTTTGAGGATTCACAACTTTTTTCTCTATAATAATACTTTTTTTCTTTTCAAAATTGATTTACTCTGGACTATTAACACTCTAAGGACCGGGTGTGTCAATTTGACACTTTTTCAAAAATTCAAATTAAATTTTTTAGTTAACCATCAATCATATTCATATGTTATAATATTCTTTAAAAAGCTTTGACAACGCTTTATTAAATATTCTTTTTTTTTAAAAAAAAATTAAATAAAATTTTAAATATTCTGCTTTTCATGTTACACACTTTTATGGAACTAATGCAACATTTAAACAAAGTTTTTGTCAAAAATAGCCGGTCCTTTTAGTGTTAATTGACGCATATCTGCAACCTAGGTTGTCCTCATAAGACACCATTTACAGTATTTTGCAAAAGTTTAAAATTTTTTTTATTTGTTAACACAAAGATTGTTTTTATGTATATAGAAAGAGGGAAAATAATAAAAAAACGGCTTCATTCTTTTGGATCAAATAGGGGATGTGTATACTTTTAACTTGTATTTTTTTGACTAGGTTTAATTGGACGTGATACAATTGACGAAAGAGAATTTCG
>VANL01001327.1:0-14710 GCA_006352455.1 Brachionus sp. 'Tiscar' | reverse complement strand
TTTTTTTTGCTTTTGGTGGTCAAAACCTCTCTTTAAAAAAAAATTTTTCAAATTTTTTTTTTTTCGATTTTTTAAAAAAAAAAAAAAAAAAAAAATCAGCAAACAGGGAAAGAGCTACCACGGAGCTGCAGATGGCCAATTATCGTTTGAAAACTGGGACATTTGCCTTCTCATCGAAAGTCGATGCTTAAGGTTTAAATGAGCTCCCAAGTAACGATTTGTGAATGAGGTTTTGTAGGGGTCAGGGTGAAGCGTTAATGGTGGCTAAAGGCACCAAGATTAACAGGACTGAGAGCCCGTTGGAACCCCGATCCGTAGTCATTGAAGCTGTTTATTCTATCTAATGAAGTGACTGTTTCTTAACCTTGTTTATTAAAGTAAACAGTGACAATGATAATTTTACCATAAGTAAATTCTACAATTAGTCTGGCAAAAAGTAATAAAGGAGTAAAAGTTAAATAGGTGTTTATTTTTTTGAGCAATGAGGACATTGCTTATCGACCGGGGGAAGTGTGTTAACGTGTGAATAAATGACTAATTCATATTCTGGTTTGCCTTGGTAATCATTAATTAAGTATCCAAGTTTAGTTTATTTGATTAAATTGTCACTGGTTACAATATAATTTATCTGTATATAAATCTTTTCTTTATGTTGTTTTGTTGGCTTTTCTAATGAAAACGAATTTATTGTTATTTCTTAAATATATCTCTGATCTGTATCCATGTCTGGAAAAGGACGAAGAGTTTGTTTAATAGGACAAGATAATGGTCCGTCAACAGATAGTGTAATCGAATTTTGTGTTCATGTTGCCAATATGTAAAACTTTGCACTTATCAATATTCAGTGATGTTGACCAGTCCGTTGACAATCTGCATATGTTGTCTAAATCCGATTGTAGGCTAAGGATCGAGCTGAAACTCTTGATTACTGATAAAATTTTTGTATCATCTGCATAAGCTTCACATTCATTTTCTATAAGTTCTAACATCTCATTAATAAAAATAAGAAAAAGCAATGGCCCCAGTACTGAGCCCTGAGGCACTCCACTTATCACATCTATCCAATTTGAACAATTTGAACATGTTTCGCCAAGTACCACTTTCTAAGTTCTATCTTTCAAAAACGATGTGATCCATCTTATCATACGTTCACCATAACCATAAAAATTAAGCTTATACAAAAGCTTATCATGCGAAACTCTATCGAATGCTTTCGCAAAATCAGTATACACCAGATCCACCGAAAAACCTTGTGCGATAGCTTTAGTAATTATGTCCATTGTTTCTAGCATATTTGTCAAGCATGATTTACCTGGCAAAAAACCATGTTTGCTGCCAGATATGAGGTTATTAGCAATAAATGTTCTAGCATTACATCTTTTACTAGGCTCTCTAACTTGCAAATCAAACTGGTTAACGAGATAGGACGATAATTCTTTGATGACAATTTAGAACCTCCCATGTGAAGTGGAGTAACAAAAGCCTGCTTCCAAAGCAACGGTTGTTCACCAGTTTGAATCGATTTCCTGAAAATAAGAAAAAGAGGAAAAACAATTGTTGATGAACAGTTCTTTAGCACTACTATATGAACTTTATCTGGCCCCATAGCCTTGTTTGTGTCCAAATTTTCAAGTTTTTCTAAGATTTTACTTACTGTTATTAAACTCTCGGGATCTAGATCGCATTTAGCTGATGTCTTACGTTCAAAAATAGGAATATTTGAAGGATTTTCTGTACTAAAAGATGCTTTAAAATGCTCATTTAAGATTGTAGCAATCGACTTGGTATCTGTGATTGTTTCTCCAGAATCTTCTTTTTTTAGAGCTTTTATCGAAGTATTTATTTCTCTGTTACTATTTACATATCTGTAGATTAACTTTGGATTTGACTTTGCGGATTGAGCTAATTTAAATTCGAAATTTTTTATTGCCTTCTTAATTGATTTGTGACACATGTTTCTAATATAATATTCAATAATAATTTCTATAATACTCAATAATAATTTTTATAATACCCAAAAATCATTTTTATAATTCTCGACAATAATTTTTATGTAACCAGTTTTTTTTCTTTTTCAATAAATTTGACAAAAAATAAATACCCAAAGAATTTTTTTTAACACCCAAATAAGTAATATAAATACCCATTTAATAATAATCCAAATTTATACTGTTAAAATGAGTTAATTTTATGTATTTAAAAAAATTTCTTAAATTATCATTTATTTTTTCACTATGATACAAATGATTGTTGGATTGTTTTTAAATTTGAAAATTTAAAAATATCACATTTTTGAAATAGCTCGCAGAAATTAACTATCGAACTTTATTTTTTTTTTTAATTTAAAAATATTGTTAGCGGTTGGCGCAATAATTGTTGATAAAGATAATAAGAATAGCTAAGAACAAAGTTGCCAGTCTAAATTATAATTTAAAATAGATTCTATGGTTGGTCTTGGTGACAAAATAGATTTAAAATATAATATTATTTTCATATATTTTGTTATTAACTTTTTTTTTTATATTTTTATTCTGAAGGAGCACTTGCTCGATACAGATAAACAAATAAATAAATAAATTTGCAAAATTTTTTTTAACAAAAAAATCTAATTTCAAATTTAAAAAAAAATGAGTGACAACTTGACGGAAGAGCGTCGTGCTGCCCATGAAGTAGCCTTTGAACAGTATTTAAATGACCAATATAAGAAAGAGGATTCGACCTCATTAATAATTGATCGATCGAAATACAATTTGATTATTAGCTACTTAAACGAGACTATCGAAAAACTCGATCGAATCAAAAAATTTTATTTTAAAAAACAAAAATATAACTTTCAGATTATCGAAAATCAGCCGAGACTTAATTTGTTGTGTGTTTAAATCAAATTGTTTTTTCGTATTAAAGCCACCCAATCATTCGTATTGTACTGTATTAACATTGCAGCTAACAGTTGAATAATTTACACTTTGATACACAATTGAAGCCTCTGGTTAAGCTTTGTTTTGAGTCTAACTTCATCTTAGTGTTAATGCAACCATTAGATTTCATCATGTTTTTTCTTGTTTTCTTATTCGCTCCTTGGAGAGTAATGGGTCATTAATTTCCACTCGATTCTTCGATTTTTGGCCTTTACTTTTGCTTCTTCCCATGTCATTCTCATTTCGGTGAGCTTTTCACTGATTATTGACCTCCATGTTAATTTCATCATGCCAACTTTTTTTTCAAAGGGTCCAAAAATCGTCGTTTTATTCTAATCAAAATTATTTTCATGATTTAATGCAAGTAAAAAAAATAAATAAATTAAAAATAAATTTTATTTTACTACTTTATAAAATAATTATAAATTAATCTAATTAAAAAGATTCTATGCTCTATTAAATCCATGGCTTAATTTGAGATACTGATCAAATTGTTTGGTGGCTAATTCATCGTGTGTAAATGGATAATCAGCACCAAGTCGGACGGCCACAGCAAGACCAGATATGACCGCCATCTCATGAGTATTGAACAAAGTGTAAGATCCACAAAACCATGTATGCTTCTTTCCTTGTAAAAATCGCATATAAGGCACAGTAAATGCAAAATGCTTCCATGTATGAGCCATTTGATGCCACCATTTTTCAAGCAAAATTTTACTCTTATCAATTTCATTTCTGGTCCATAAATGGGCTCTTTTGTTGTCTAAAAAAATAGTTTGAAACACATTTCTTCCTGAATTTTTCAATTGAGGCTGATAGTTGCTCAAATTGAAGGACATGTCTATTTTTTCCGGATCGTGCGGATCAATTTTTATAAAATATTGATCATCACGTGACAAGTCAATATTATAATACTTTTGCATATAGTCAAAATCTTCATGTGTCACAGTTATGTCATCAAAGTATTTTACATTTCCGAGCACTTTACGCTCCATAAAGCTAGCACTATTTTTTCCCAATAATTTAAGACAAGTTTCGGCATCACATGCTAAAACAAGTTCATCAAACTCTTCCTGAACTCCTGAGTCATCTACTACACTAATTTTAGCGCCTCGGACTATTTGTCGCGCACTCCGGCCAAAATAAGTCTTACAGCCCGAATTTTTTAGAATTGTCGAATAAATTGTCTCAAGATTTTGAAATGCGAACATGTCTGGTGTTTGGCTTAGCAAATAAAATGGATCATAGTCAAAAAGTCTTAGATCAGGATCGAGAAAAACACGTGCTACTACTGCTGATGAAACACTGGGTGTTTGATTGCCTGTGCCGAAGAAAAGAGCTGTCAATGGCAAAACCATGTAATTTATGAATTCATTTGAAAATCTGAGCATTTTTAATAGTCGAGAAATTGGTACAAAAATGAATACAAACTCGAATCTTTTGACCCATTTGAGAACTTTTCCGAATCTGGCTATTTCTGGTCTCATCCTCTTCACTAGTTCAGTCTCATGCTCTTTTCCGTAATTGTTCCAAGCTGTTTGTCCTTTGCCGAATGAGATTTTCATTGATACTGGACTTGGTTCAAAGCCGTGCTCTTTGTGCAAGAGAAGTGTGTTACGATAAGACGGCGTACCACCTTGAACGCCGTCGTTAATGTACAAACCATTTTGGTCAATTTGGTAACTGGAAGCAACACCACCTGCTACATTTCCTTGTTCCCATACCTCAACATTAAACTTTTCACTGTGTTGTCTTAGCAGCCAGGCGCATGCACAGCCGGCCGCACCTGCTCCTATAATGCAGACTTTTTTTGCTTGATTTATGTTTTTCATTATTTAAAATAACTTTTATGGGCTACATTGTTATTTAATGGCATTGGCTTTGGAATCGTTTTATAAAATGTGACATGAATATTCGATAATTAGGTTATGTAACTTTTTATTTTTATGGTGTTAGTTTTTTTGTCTTTTAAATTAAATTAAATTTTCTTTTTTTTTGATAGGGAGTGTAGGTTTGAGTTCGTTACATCGAAGATTAACGATTGTATACACTCAAAAATTATAAGTGAATCTCTGACACATACACTTAAACTCAAAATAAATAATGAGTGAATTTTAATTTAAAAATAAGATAAAATATTTTTTAAAATAATGTAAGAGTAAAATTAAAATTTTTTATATTTTATATCAGGTTTTTCGTTCTATAAATTCACTTTTGATGAAATTATAAAGGCTCTAGATGAATTGTTAAACACCCAAAAGCCTTCCTGATATAGCAATTAATCAATTAAAAATAGCAACTGTAAAAAAAGCAAGTAAAGAGATTGAGACACCATGCTTTTTTATTTTATACTATTTTAACTAGTGTTGGCAGTCGACTCGAGAATTTTATTGCTGTTTGTTATTGTCTAAAGCAGTTTAAAAATTTTTTTTAAGATTTTCAAACCATATTTCAAATAAATAGACAATTTCTTTTTGAGTTAATGTTAACTGCTTTTAACAAAAAAAAATTTAAAAAAACAAATTTATATTATAGCCTAGTGAGTTAAGATGTTGATTAATTTTTCTTTTAACAAAAGTGTCCTAATTCGATCCCTGATCGAAATAATTATTAATTAAAAAAATTGAAAATAAATAAAGAAAAATTCTAATTCAAGAAAAAAAAAATTATTTAGACTTTGATAATTTACATATAAAAAGCGTTTATTTTTCATTCATCGACCTTTAACATGAAAAATGATTTGTTGAACAAAAAAACATTAATTTTGAAGAAGAAGCACAAAACAAATCCAGTCGATCGCACATTCTGTTTTTGTTTCTAATGTTTATTATAACAAGTGGTTCACCAATAAGAATAGTAGAAAATGAATATTTGATTAAAATTTCTTCAGCGTTGTGTCCAGATTTCAAAGTACCTTGCAGAAAAAAATTGTTAAGTTATTGTGAATCTGTCATCAAAGTGAAAAAACTAGAAAAGGCCCTTGAAAAATCTTCGAGCCTTGTTTTGACCACCGACTGTTGAAAATCCATTCAAAATTTTGATTTTATTGGTGTAACTGCTCATTTTTGAAAAAAAGAACCTAACTCTAGCCACACGTCACATTACTGTTTGAAAAAGTGCAAAAATATAGCTTTTTTTAATGTTATTGTTAAAATTTAAAATTTTTCAAAAAGGAAAGCACATTGTAACAGTTAATGTGATAATAATGAAAATGCAATTGTTAAACAGCTAAAAAAAGGAATGAATTTCTTGTGATTCACATCTATTAAATTTAATGATCGAGTTGAGAGTTGAAGGAAAAGCTCTATGAAATTCAAAAAGCAAAAAATCAAGTTAACAAGATGTTGATAAATTGTGTATCAAAAGGTAGACATTTTTTAAAATGATTTAAATAAAATTTTAAATAAATGGAATTCAGAGTAATTGATGATAGTTGTCTTTTTTTAATAGCGTGATTATTTTTCCAACGTTGTAGAAGAAAAGAATAACGTTGTATTAAAACATTTTTAAAATATAAATACTATAAAGCAAGTCATTTGGTCCATATTTGATCATTTCGTTATTCACTTCTGAAAATCGGCTGGGTTTTCGATTATGCAAATTTTCGATATTTTATATTTTTAATTGCCTGCACATTTACTTGAATTTCGCATTGACTTTTTTGTGTCTCAATTAGTATTGAGTAGCAATTAGAATTTTTTCTTATATTTGTTAATCGTTCTCTGTATTTGTTCGATTTTTTGTTTCAAAAAAATTTTTTAAATTTTCATTAAGAGATTCAATTAAAATGTTCACGTGAGAGCCATTAGATCGCCTTCGTTTCAGTTCTTTCCAAAACCTTTCTTTACAAGTGATTTACGTGCGTATTACAAGTTATTTAGGTTTCTTGTCCATTTTTTCTTACTTTTTATTTTATTCTGCCTCTGTTTTTTCGGTAAAATCTTTTTTGTTATCTTAGATATTCTTTGAGATTGTCTTTATTTTGCCAGTTTTTCAACTTTTTGTAGTTTACCATAAGTATTTTTAATTTCCTTACGATATTCCACTGATTTTTTCATTTTAGGTGCTTATCATATGTAAAGTTGGTCTCAAATTGCTGAGTATCCGTAATAAAGCAAATTATGCTTTTATTCAGATCATTGATAAGTTCACATAGTATCATTTTAGAATCTTGTTTTTTGATTTTAGCTTAACTTGCTGTATCAGTCTCTCTGACAATCACTTTCATTGACTCAAAATGGCAGCTTATTTCTTTTTTATCTTTTTTTAATTCAATATTATTGGGATCATTTTTTATATACTAAATTTGTTTGATTAAACAAATAAATTTATTCAAGATTAATAAATAATAATAAAAATTTATTTTTTTTTAAATGAGAGTTTAAAACTCATTTTCATTTTGAAATAAATTAATTTAATATTCTAATTAATATCATAGCCATTAGAAGAAAAATAAAATTTTAAGCTATAAAGGGAGGATATTTACGGGTCGTACGTTTATCTTTTTGCAGAATTTTTTTAAATGTGACTTAACGATTTAACTCTCAATGTATGTGTTGAGTTGTGTGATTCGTTGGCATTAGAGATTTGATTTTTTTTCATTGTCTGTAAGAGCTTTATCTCTTCATACATCGGTGTATAAAATCGCAAAATCAACATTTTTCTCTGGAGCGGAGTGATTTTCAAACATCTTAGCAATCGCCTCATACTTCTCATCCTTTTTCTGAACATTTTTGTCCCTTTTCGCCTCATAAATTTCCTCTAGCTTCTCCCCACCGATGTGCAATAGATTTACCACTTTTAAACGATCCTTACCCAGTCATTTAAAAAAACGAAAAGAAATCAAAAATTTTACGAAAACAGCCACCGAAAAAAAAACGTTGAAAATTGACAATTTTTTCGTCGTTTTTTCGATACATATTTTTGAATAGATTTCGCAATAAATTTTTGAAAAAATACCAAAAATATTTTGCGGTTAATGTTATTAGATTTATACAAAGGTATTTATACAATTATTTTACAAAATTTTTTAATTAAAAAAAAAAATTTAATTACAATAATATTTTATATCGTATAATCTAATTGGATTTTTTTTAATTTTTTTTTCAAGTGACTCATGGGTGATATAAAAATAAAAAACAGTATAAAATTTAATAGAAAAAATACAAAAAAAAATACAAAATAACGATAGCATAAAATTTTAGTATGTTTAAGTAAATTTTTTTTATTTAATTTTTTGATTTACATTCAGAGCAGAGTCCTCTCATAACGGTCTTTAATTTTGATTTAGTTAGACTGACATTTTTTGAACGTAAGAAATCTTTAAAAAACATTAGATGAATAGTTTAATAAAAATGTAAATTTTGTTAATACCTCGAGCTGCACTTAACTCGGTAAATTTTTCAATCATTGTTTTTCCATTGCATACAATCTTCTATTGAAGATTTTGTGATGTTATTTTTCATGTATAATTTAAAAATTTCCTCGCATATATTTATTGTTTCATTAGGAGTAGAGATTTTTTCAGAAATTTGTTTTATATGTGGTTCATCAATATTTTCATCTTTATTTGATGTTGAGTGATCT
Organism: Brachionus sp. 'Tiscar'; assembly: GCA_006352455.1. Classification (NCBI taxonomy): domain Eukaryota; kingdom Metazoa; phylum Rotifera; class Eurotatoria; order Ploima; family Brachionidae; genus Brachionus; species Brachionus sp. 'Tiscar'. Next base: position 6,206 of record VANL01001327.1, on the reverse strand, counting down.
AATAAAACATCATTATCTAGATTGGATAATTGGTAATTTATTTTACCCTGTTTTACCTTTTCATTTATAGGAGGAAACCTTTTAGAAAAATTACTTGAGACTGATAAGGGTTTTCGGAAAATAAATATTTAGAAGAAAGCGGAATTTCTTGCTTTGAATCAATTGATAAATAGTCTTCCTAAATTTTTTCATGTTTAAAAATTCTGGTAATAATAAAAAAATTTTGTATTTAAATTTATAAATTACGAGATTTTAAATAAAGCTTTAAAAAAAATATTTTTTTTTTTTGATAAAAAACTAACCTTAAATGGGAAATTGACAACAAAGGTTGATTTTTGTTTATGCATTGAATTCACACGTCAAACTCGATTGGTAAAAATCGTTTGGTTTTTTAATTAATCTAGTTGGATCACCTTGTTAAACACTTCTTTGTTTATAAAAGTCTAAATGTAAAAAAAATTGTTTTTAATTTAATATTTTTTTTCAAAAATGTATGACTGACTGACTTAGATGATTAGAAAACTTTCTAATTTAATTTTAAATCATAAAGTAAAATCTTTTTTTACTCAATCGTAAATAAGAGTTTAAATCAAACAAGGACTGTCGAGTTCATGACCTTTGTTTTTTCGATAATTATTTAGCATAAGTATGATAATTCAAACTGTTCAAAGAATCAAGTCAATTATCCTTAATTTTAAATAACAGATGTTTTTCTAAAAAGCCGAATTTTTGAAATAACAGATGACTCTTTTTTTGGGATAGAAAAATCAAAAGGTTTTTTTTATTCAAAAAGATTGTTTTAATTTGCAAAATAAAAATTCAATTGTCATTTTTATTTTTTTTATGCATTCAGTCTTTAAAAGCAGATGTGTAATAATTATTTACTATTTTAATCTGGAAAGGCTTAAAAACACGTCACAGATAAAGCAAATATTTTTATCAATAAAACTATAATTGTATTCGAAAATGTTGGGTTTTTGAAAGAAAAAATTAAAAATTTTACAAATATATTAAATTTTAATTTTAAATACTTTGACTACAAATCTGGGACTCTAAGACAACTCTCTTATTTTATATGATTTTATAAAATATAAATTAAAAATAAATAATAAAAAGTTTAATAAGTAATAATTTAAAAAAATAATCTTAAAAAGTTAAAAATATTTAAAAATAATAATAAAAATAATAATAATAATTAAAAACTAAACTAACTGATTAAAAACAAACATTAAATTTATATTGTAAATTTTGTTCACTCTTTTTTTTAATCAATTAAAAAAAAAATTATTCTTCGAGACAAATAAGAACATTTTCGAAGAGAATTCGAAGCTTTTCGAGAAATTGTGCTTTTTTCGAAAAATTTCGTTTTTTTTTCGTTAATGCATGTCACTGGGTATCTCCCTCTGCTGCCTCAAGATACAGCTAAAAGCGCCGAATCCACACAACCCATCTCGTTGCATTACTTCTACCACCGTCCACATTAACATCAAAACCTTCTGGTGCCCTTAAGCCTGACATCTGTCTCAAATTCCGTTTTCAAATTGTGTTAATTCAATTTTAAAAAGAAAAATTTATCCTCGTCGCCAATTGTACTGTTCAGTGCGACACTTAATATTTAAGCTTAACTAACAAGAAGCTTAAGACTTTGTTTAAAATAGTTTATTTTTCGAATCCCCAAAAAAAGTAAATAATAAAAAAAATCACAATATTAAATAGTTTTAGATATCCACCCTCTTTATCACACTCACATGCTGTTAAGATTTAAATTTAAAATTTACAATAGATTTTCTTTTAAAGCAAACATTACACTCACACAGTTATAAAATAGATCTTTATTTACATTAAAAAAGTCATAGATACTACAGTATGACTGAGATAATATTGATTACACCGGGGGAATAAATTGATGCTTTTTTCTCCAAGTTATCTCGAACTCTCTTTGTTCTAGGGTTATTTTAAACGAAAGAACAATGTAATTTAATGATGCAATGAATGCAAATAAACAAATGTTCATTCAAAGAAGAACATTTTTTAACATTTATGTTAGTAAAATTTTTTTATATATTATTTTGTTTTTGTAATCAAAGAAATATTTTTTTTCGTTAAAAAATATTAAAAAATTTAAAATCTTTGTTTGCATCAAATCAGTCAATTTGAAGAGAAAATAAAAACAGATAATGGATACAATTAATTCAATATTCTAGTATTGAATGAACGTCAAAATGAATAAATATCTAAATAACTAAATTTAGAGTAATTGATTAAGTCGAATTTTAAAATTTTTTTGTAAGTCAAAAACAAATCAATATATGACTTGTACTTGAAAATATAATTTTTAAAAATAACAAGTCTTGACTAGTTTCAAAAATTAAAAAAAAAAAGTTAAAATTTGCAGATGACTTGAAATGACTTTTTCTTACAAGTCTTTAAAAATTTTTATGATGTAAATGAGCATCTTCATAGACAATTACTTGATTGAAAATTAAACCGGGTCTCACACATTAATTAACTAATGAAATATAAAATCTTTAAGAAGGTCAATTCAATATTATAAAATTTTAAGACTTGTAAAAATTAAGTCATTGCAAGTCATCTACAAGTTTCATCTAAATTCTTGTCAAAAAACATTTGTCATTTGTCAACAAAAAAAATTTATCTCTGCACTCAAGTTAACCACTTCGATTGAATATAATTGTCGATCAATAAAAGCTAAATAATTGTTTGTGTTATAAACTATATTAAAACTTATTTAATTCTACATTTAAATTTTATTTTGTTGATTTGTTTAAAATAAAAGAAAAAGTAAGATTAAAATATTAAAAAAAATCCAAAGTCAAAAATTATATCTGTGATCCTATTTTCGATTTTAAATAAGGTTATCAAAAATTTTATTCTTTAAACTATATACATTGAAAAAAAAAAAAAGAGAAGAAAAAAAATAGATTTTTGCTAAATATCTTAAAGAAATATATCAAACAAAAATTCAAAATGGAAAAAACAAACTCGTTGTTTAAATAACTTGAAAAATTGATTTTTTAGTAATGTAATGTCTCAATTAATTGATTGTTCATTGGACTGGATTGAATGGGTGGCAATGAACCTGTTCTGACATGCTTTGTACCTGTAGTCTTGTTTTTTTCTAGGAAAAGTTTTGTCTTCAACTCTTTGACAGGCACTACCGTAAATCGGCCATTTTTGCTCTCTTTTTTCTCATCCTTATTCTCAGCCTCATCGGCCACTGTGCTCACAGTCTCATCATCTGCAGAATTTGTCTTAAATGAGCTCAAAACGGCCATCAATGAAGCCGGCTGCTTACTAGCTTTTTCACTAGTTTGATTGGTATTCTGCAAAGTTAATTGATAGTTTTTTTGTTCTTTTCTGGCATCGTAAACTTTGCACTCTTTGTTCAAAAATGATCTATTCAAATTGATCAAGTCATAATTGATGGGCTCGATTTGATTAAACTTTGAATAGTCAAACAAATACTCAAAATCTGTAAATTTTGGATACACTGGCACAAAACGATATCCGAACAAAATCTCTTGAGGCAAATAGCTTGTTCTTATGTGACACGATGCTCCAGTTGTTTCAATGTTACCTTCAAGTATGACCACAATTTCATAGTCTTCCGATTTAAGCTGCTGATTCTGATTGACATAGTTGAGCCAGTCAGATGATTTTTCATCAGTCAAGTAATTTTTACAAATGTCGTAAAAAGGAGAATTTTCATCAATTATGTGCTCGACTGTTTTGGGCCATGGAAAAAATACATTATCGCCTGACCAGTCAAAGCCAACTTTCATGTCATAGCTCTGAAATGGAATGAACTCGCCCTCCGAGGTTTTTCGCGACTTAATCATTGACACACGGAGACGAGCATCAGACAGTTGACTTGTTCGTATATTTCCTATTTTGAACATGAAACACAACTTGCCATCTCTTTCTGAAACAACTGCATTGTGTGAAAATATAATTGTTCTTTTTCTCTTGTTGGGTCTGGATATTTTTGCGAATACAACTCCAGCTACCAAGCCTTGTACAAATATGCCAAAACATGACTGCAACATGAGGAATATGATGGCAAATTTGCACTCTTCAGTTATATAGCGTAGGCCGTAGCCAATTGTGTGCTGGGTCTCGACTGAGTACAATAGAGCACTTGTGAAATCGTGTATTCCATTTACACATGGTTGTCTCTCCTTTATTTTACTGGCTTGCTTGCGAACTATGTCGCCCAGTGTCTGATTTAACAATGGTATCTTTTCGTTGGTCAATATTGAGTCAGAAACTTGGTCAATCAATTCCATAGCATTGTTCAAATAACTTACTTTGATCAACTCATTTGTTTTGTTAAAATAGGACGTTTGATTTGATTCATTCGAAATGTCCAGGTCACCATGAAAATAAGCTATTAAATTAAAAAAAAAAATTGATTAAAGCTTAGAAAAATAATTCTTTTATTGACAAGATACTTGGATTTATCTGGTCAATAAGAAAATATTAAATTCAAATTTTATTTTATTTTTTTGTTCTCAATGTAGGGTGATTAATAAAACAAAAAAATATTCTGATGACCATAAAAAAATCAACTGAAAAAGAAAGCATTTTAATTAAATAGAATTAAATGAAATATTTTTTTTTTGAAAATCTAAACTTTATGCATTAAAAATTATAAAATTAAATAATTCATATGTCCTTTCAAAATAACATTACCAAAAAATTTTTATTTAGCCAAAAAATTGAGTCTGGCCCATTAAAATGGCATAGAGGGCTTTGTAAAATTATTTATTGACGAAATTTATTACAATAGAAGAAAATAACAAAATTTAAAAAGGTATTGTGAATTTATATGACAAAAAGAACAAAAATTCTCCCTTTATTGATAAATAAAAATTTAAAATAATAAAATAATTAAAAAAAAATACTGTAACTTTGTGCACCATAGTTTATTGCATCTTTTTTGCCTAAAATAAAAACTTTATTCTCTTTTTTTTAGGTAAACCAAATCAATAATCAATTTAAATCTATGATGCTTTATTTTTTGTCTTTTATTTACAGAAGAAAAATTATCTTAGGTAAAAAAGATGCAACAAACTTTGCTGCAAAAAGTTACAGTATTTTTTTTAAATTATTTTATTATTTTAAATTTTTATTTATCAATAAAGGAAGAATTTTTATTCTTATTGTTCTAGAAATTCACAATACCATTTAAAAAGTATTAAAAATTTTTTTTTTTAGGCGTTAAAAATTTGTTAATATTTTTAACACTTTTTGTTCTGTACTATTGTACTAAATTTCACAAAATCGCAGATAGTAGGTTTTCTAAAAAAAATGAAGATAAAAAGCAAAGTTAAATACAGATTTGTTTTTAAGTCACAGTTTTAAGTCTAAGTCACAAAAATTTAAGTCAAAGTTATGACTTGACTTAAATATTTTTTTAAAGTCTAAGTCATGACTTTAAATTTAAAAAATTTTAAATAATAAAAATGAATTTAATTATGAATCAATAACAATTATTGTACAATTAGATTTAATTCTCAAATCAATAATTTTTAATCAATAAAACGTTTGAAACTCAACAAGTTGGATTTATAGTCAAAGGGCGGAGTTTATTAAATCAAAAAATTACACATATGTATCTTGTAGTTGTTTTCAAAAAAGAAGGAGTTTCGATTAACTGAAAATTAATTCATCTTAAGTCAGATCTCTTTTCGGATCTTTTAATTTTTATAATTCACATTTTTGAGATTGGATTGATCTCAAAACCCAAATAAAGCTGTCTTTGTAACTATATCAAACTTTTTTATGAAAATTAAATTATTTTAAACCAGTTTTTCTAGATACACGGAAATTTTCAAAAGTATTGGCATAACAATCAATAATTGAATAATTAAGCCCATCGTTACAATTTTTTTTTCCACAATTATCAAATTCATACTTTATTAGAAGAGATAAAACAAATTTAATTAAAATTAGCTTAAAAAAAATTTGGAATCAAAATTGGTTTGATTTTATTAAAAAGATGGGGAAAAACCCACTATCAAGCAGGCCATTTTGGAAAAAAATAAATAAGTTTAAATCAAAAAAAGGATCAAATTTAATCACGATCCTAACTCTAAACAACCAAGTTTTTAATACAGATGAGGAAAAAGGAAAGTTATTTGGAGAAATATTATCTACAACATTTAGCCTTAATACTGACCTTG
>VANL01001326.1:0-14753 GCA_006352455.1 Brachionus sp. 'Tiscar' | reverse complement strand
GGCGTTACACTGATTTTTAGTCACAAATTCAAAATGTCACAAAATCGGGAGTCATAAAATCGAGGGCAGACTGTATTATGTAAACATAAGAGATATGGTTTTACTGATACTACTAATACTATTAAAAAAAAAAAACTGAGAGAATTATTACTTAATAATTTTTTTTAAGTATAAAATTTTTTTGTTCTGTTGGCCTATAATTTTGGAACTAAAGCACTAACTTTGAAAATTATTGTAAATAGCTTATTTTGAAGTTTTTTTCTTTTTGATTTTTTCGAGAATATTTCATTTTAAATAAAAATTTGATTTTCTCCTACATTATGTCCAACAAAATTCCCCATTTTAAGAATTTTGAAAAACTGTTAATTAAATTTGAAAAATATTGAAATATTATATTCAATTACTTAAAATATTGAAAATTAAAAAATTGAAATAACACAAAAAATGTCTTTAGAGAAATTGAGAACACGTTATTGCCCTATTTCAAATGGCTGCAATCGAACAGGAAATTTAATTGGAAAATCGAATTTGAAATAAGTTTCAACTATTCAAAGAGCCAAGGAATTAAGTTCATTTTTTGGTAAAAAAAAATAATTTATTTTTATTTATTTAAATTTTTTTTTTGAACTTAACTTAACTTAATTAATGAATAAAATCAATATTTAAAAAAAAAGAAGCTTTTCATTTTGTTTAACCCAAAAATTATTCAAAATTTCAATGATGCCGTAATTCCCCGGACTCGATTTTTTTTCTATAAAATTATTAGTTAAAAATGATTGAAATTTCAAATTTTTGGATACGGGGAAGTCCGGAATCGGGGTCAAAAGGCTGAAAGATCCTGCACACCTCTTTTAAAGATATGATGTCCCTCTGTCATTAAGCTAGATAAAAAAAGAATAGCTTCAATAACAAAACATTGCTGTGTTATTTGGCTTTCATCTGAATTGCATACAGAATATAATTGTTAAAGATTCAATTATGCTGATTGATCAGCAATAGTTAAGGTGATTGGAAGTTTAATATAATATTAATAATAACAACAGGCTACGGCAGGTTTGATCCTGTAAAGCAAGATACTAAGGTCTCATAGGTAGCTAAAACGGATATAAACAACTAAATGTTTATTTCCTGCTTAGCTTGAAAAAATTATCTATTTTTTTTTAAAACTCATCTTAATGTTTACTGAAATTATTTCAGCAGGCAATGGGTTCCAGTTGTCTATCTCTCTATTCAACCAAAAGTGTTTGCTTTGACTGGTCATTGTGATTTTTTTCGCTTACGAATGTTTTCCTCCTCGTATACTTCTAGCTAGGTAATCAACTGTAAGTGAATTAGTGAGTTTGTTCGAGTCAGTAAATAATGCTTAGTCATTTCGAAAATTTAAAGTACTCGATTTAGTCACCTCACTCTCTCCTCCCTTGAAGGGTTGATAGATCCAAAATTAATTAATTAATTTATCTTTTTTCTTATTAAAATTCTTTTCATTTCTTTCCCTGCTATAAGAGCACCAAGTTGCTATTGGATTTTTTAAATGCGCTCTTACAAATGCCACATAATGTGTTCAAAACGATTTTAAAGATAAGAACTTGAAAGATCACTTTATTTATCAGTAGTCTCGAAAGGCTTGCCATAAATTTTTATGCTCATGTTAAAATATTTTTTATTGATTACCATTGGCTTGCACTACTCGGCTTCAGACAAATAGTTGATAAAAATTAGAAACAATTAAAGACCGAGTTCTTAGCCTTGTGGCATCTCTTCGCCCATTGTCTTCCTGCATTCTAATTGTAATACATGATGTACTTGGTTGTGGTGGTTGAGAAACAATTCTAGTGATTGTACTTGAAGACGATGTTGGCGCAGTTGGTTCATTTGGTTGATCGATAATTGTATTAATTGACTTATGGTACTTTGAACTTTATTTTGTGACTCATCTAAATCATCATTTTCTAGAGTAATACTCCGAATAGCCAAATTGATCGGACCAGATCGGTCGGAGTTTAGTGTCAATAACTTTAGCTATTCAAATCATTAATTTAGCTACATAATAATATTTTTTGCTAATAGATTCATTAAATTTGCTACTTAAATAAATACCAGCCAATTTATTAGCTTACCATCGAATTCATAAAGTTTCAATTTCTTTAATAATGCGACACTTTAAGTATATAAAAACTTGACAAAAAAAAGCGTCTAGTTAAATTAGATTTTAGAATGAGATAAAGATTTAATCTTGAAAATTTTAAAAGGTCTGTAAAATCTAAAAAATTTATCTTTTTTAGCCAATATTTATTAGATTATTTGAATCATTATAATTTTTATTATTTTAGTTTTAGATATAAACATTTCTTTAGATAGACATTTAAAAATATTTTTCTTTATTCTGTTTTATATCATCAAGGTTTATTTTAGCTAAAATTTTTTAATCATTGAATAAAAAAGCCTATGAAAATTTACCATTTCAAACTGATTAATTAAAATTTAAATTGAATTTCATCTAAAATTTTTAGAATATTAAATAAAAATTTTCTAGTTTTGAAACTATCATAATTTTAAAAAATTAAATTTTTTAAATTTTAATCTTAAATTCTATGATAAAAAATTTATAGAATTAAAAAAATGATAATTAATTTAAGTTTAACATTAAAAAATAAAAAATTAACATTTTATCAAAAGTCATGTGACTAATATTTCCAATTTTCTTAAACATAGATTTGAAAATTTATCAAAATGTCCAGCAGAGACACCTCAAAGCTTCTCAATCGTCTTCGATCTTTAATGAAGGATTCCAAACTACTTAATGGGATAGAACTAAGCGCATATATTATACCCTCAACAGATGCACATAACAGTGAGTATTTATCGCCCAAAGACAAACGACGTAATTTCATATCCAACTTTAGCGGCAGTGCTGGAACGGCCTTGGTTACTGACAAAAATGCTTTATTATGGACAGATGGACGATACTTTTTACAAGCAGCTCAAGAATTAGATTCAAATTGGGCTCTAATGAAAGACGGCTTGGCAGATACTCCCACAATTGCAGACTGGCTGTGTGCTAATTTGCCAAAAAACAGCAATGTTGGCATCGATGCTACTCTCTATCAGCATGATTTATTTTCCAATCTAGACAAAAAACTTGGCAACTATGGACTTAGTTTAATTAACACAGAACAAAATTTAGTTGATTTAATTTGGGAACAGCGACCTACTCTCAGTTATGAACCACTTTTGCAAATAAACTCAAATTATACTGGTTTTACCACACAGCAAAAATTGGAAAATGTCCGAGCCGAATTAAGCAAGAAGTCGGCTTTTTGCACAGTTGTTACGTCTTTGGACGAAATAGCCTGGTTGCTCAATATACGTGGACATGATATTCCATTTGGTGCAGTTTTTTTCTCCTATTTAATAATCGATTTGGAAAAAATAATTCTTTCCACTAAGCTATCTCGTTTAAATGAAAGCCTAAAAAGCTATCTTAAAGAACAAGACAAAAATTTTGAATTTTTAGAGTATGAAAATTTCTATTCTTTTTTTGAACACTATGTCAAAGAATTAGTTGAGAAAAATAATCGAATACTTTTATCACCATCATCTAACCATTTTATCTACTCTTTAGCACCAAGTGATTTTATAATTGAAGATTTATCGATTATAGCTAGACTAAAATGTGTTAAAAATAAATCAGAAATTGAAGCGGCTAGAAAAATTCACATCAGAGATTCGGTCGTTTTGACTCAATTTTTGTACGAAGTTGATTCGAGTTTTAAAGGAAAATGTTTAATTGACGAAAAAATTTTAAATGAACATGATTTGGCAGAATACTTAGACAAAAAACGAAGTGAACAAGAAGGATTTTTTGCATGTAGCTTTGAGACAATATGCGGATTTGGATCAAATGGGGCTATTATTCACTACAAGCCGAAATTGGACCAAAATAACAAAAAAATTGAGAAAAATAATTTTTTATTGATTGACTCAGGCGCTCACTATTTTGACATGGGAACCACTGATGTTACCAGAACACTTTATTTAGGAGATATTTCGACTTGTTCACAATATCAGAAGGAATGCTTCACCAGAGTTTTAAAGGGACATATTCAATTGGCCATGAGAGTTTTTCCCAATGGCACTCGACCCGAGCATTTAGACTCATTTGCTCGCCAAGCCTTGTGGCAAGCAGGCCTAGATTATAGACATGGCACAGGTCATGGCGTCGGAGCCCTTCTAAATGTTCACGAAGTCCCTGTAATTGCCAATAGAAAAGGAGTCGATATATTTGTGAATGAAAACATGATCATTACTGATGAGCCTGGTTATTATGAAAACGGAAGTTTTGGCATCAGAATAGAAAATTGCAATTTAACTGTAAAAGCAAATACAAAATACAAATATGCTTCAAATGTGGAGTTTATTACATTTGAGCCTCTGACACTGGTTCCTATACAAAAAGATCTGGTACTTAAAGATTTGTTAGATGCTGAAGAATTGAATTGGTTTAATAGCTATCATCAACGATGCTTTCAAAAAATCGGACCACAGCTCATAAAACAAAATAAAAATGATGTATTTGAATGGCTCAAAGAGCAAACTCAACCTCTTTAGATTTTTTTTTCGAAAGCTAAAATATGTTTGATTATATTTTTAAAATAAATTTTTAAAAATTTTAACTACTGAAAATAGTTCAATAGAAAGGGGATCAAGCAAAGCGTTATCAGGTGATAACATAGTATGTTACAATTGGGTATCATACCGGTTTCTGGGAAATTTAGTATAGAATAAAAAAATTAAGAAAATTTTTTTTCATCGATTTTTACTTGTTGTTTAAATGAAACCTAGTGCAAAATAAATTTGCATCAAAAGGCAAAGTCTGCTAATGATGTGCAAAATCTCTGCAAAATTTTTCCATATTTTCTGCAAATTTATATAGCAGTTTTAGCAAAATGTTTTTAATAATGCAACTATGAATGTTGCGAAATGTTGAATTAACAGATCTTGATTTTGATCTTTAAAAAAAATTTACTAGAATTTAAAAGTTTATTCTGTTCACAAAACCATCATACCAGTTATGTTAATATTCTGATAGAATTTTTATCAGAATTTTATGTTATCAATATTAATGATCATAGATTTTTTTATATTCAAAGAAACGGTTCGCCTAGGCCAAAACTACAGCACTATCTAAGTTTGACTTTTTCGAACAAAAATTCTTATTCTGCGTATATGAAAGCCTTTGAAGGCTAATTTTTAAATGGGATGAAAAAAAATATCTTTCAATCTAGATGAACATTAAAATTTAAAACTTTTTTAAAAATTATCTAAAAATATTTGCATTTTTTTGCTGAATGTTTTTTTTCTTTATTTTTATTTTTCTTAATTTGTAGAATTTTCAATTAAAGAAAATTTCAAATATTAAATTTTTGTTATGCATATGCCAATTAAAAATTTATTTAATTTTTCTATAGTATGTGATGAATTATTTAGGCAAATTGAAGTTTTTGATCAAATTAAAATGATCATGCTCAATATTTTTCATTTAAAAAATGCTTTAAGTTATTTTAATATTTAAATTTTTTTGCAGAAACACATTTTCAAAGTTTAACTTAGTTTTATATAACTGCACATTTCTGCAAATATTTTCTGCATGCAGAATTATGCACAACACTCAGATATGGTTTAACATAGTTTGCTACATATGAAAATATGTCTCTGCATTAAATGTTATCATTTCAAAAGCTCTTAAAAAATTTTTAAAAGATAAATTTTGAATATGAGCATAAAAATTTTGATCAGAAACTTCAATTTTCCATTATTTACACACTCTATAAAAATAATGAGATATCCTAAAAATTTAAGAGATTACCATTAAAATAAAATTTTATTAATAAAAGAAAGTCAAATTTTACAGTTAAAAATAAAATTAAAATAATCGTGAAAAAACGAGATAAATTATTCTGATTTTAATGATATTTTAATTTTGTTTTTTAATCTTTCTCTAGTCATATTTTCTTTATAACATGAATTTCTGGTTAGTCATGAATTTCTCGTTTAAACGGGCGGTCCAAGAAACCGTCCCAATTTTGGCGGGCAGATTTTGAATTTTATTTAAAAAAATATTTAATTTTTTAAATTTTTTTTTTTTAAACTTAAAGATATCACTTGGAATTTAATTTTACCTTTATCACTTTGAATTTACTTTAATAATAATCATAATAATAACCACCAACAATGGCAAAAATTAAATTTGGCTGCCATAATAACAACCTAGAAGGACAAAAATTTAAACGGTTACAAAACGGGCCAAAGTCCGCCCGCCAAAATTTGAAAGTTAATACGGTCACGGTTTAGGAAAATTAAGACCCGTTTACTGTCCGCTTGCACGTACACCAACACTTTTTAATTATATATCAATAGAAGAATTTATTTAAATTAAAAAAAATGTACTGTAGTAGTAGTCGACTACGATAAGAGCACTAGCCTTTTGATTAACCTTGAAATTGAATTACTTGTAAAATTAAATTTAATTTTGATTTTATTTTTCTTAGTTTAATTAACATAACCCTGAAGGGGCGAAAGTCCAAAGGTTTAAAAATAAACTTTGTATAAGAATCTGCATTCAGTATGAGTGAAAAGTATTTATATTTATATTTTCCTTATCATTCCATTAATTTGATTGAAAAGTCAATCCAAAACGAGAGTCCAATTTCAATTTTTAGTCAGAATGTACCGTCGACTTTTAGAGTCACAAATTAAACTTAATTTTAGTTGGTTTTAGAACAGGTTAGGATTAGGAACCAGTTCCATTAACCAGTTAAAATTTTTAATCGGTTACGGAACCGGTTTAAAAATTCTAACCGGCTACAAAACCGGTTAAAGTTTGTCTTAACCGGATTTATGAATAAAAAAGTTTAAACAAATTTTAGATAAAATCTTTATTGAATCTTTAAGCTTAAAAAAGAAACAAAAGTTATTTAACAAAATCAATCAATTTTTTCGTTTCCATGAATTTTGTTTGTATTTTTTTACTAAATCCTCCAACAGCTTAACACCTTCTTTTTTATCATTCTTCTTCAATAAATCTGATTTAAAACGAGGATCAAGTAAATTGCAAATCAAAGCTGTTGGTTTTACTAAAATCCAATATTCTTCTAATTTTAACTTCATCAAGAAGTTGTTAGATAAATATTTTATTAAGAATTTCATTTTTAATAATTACATTATTTAAGGATTCGAATATGTGAAAACCATCATGAGGATGAGGAAAAAAAAAAATCAAGAACATATTTTTTCCTATTCCAATCTTTATCAAAAAAAAAGCAATTCACTATTACATATGGATCTTGAAACGTGGGTCCATTAAATAACAGAAATTCAAAAAACTCTCAGCATTTACAATTGAAAAAGCCTGAAAAGTTTCAATGATAAAATCAAGTAATGCTTTTATCCTTTTCGATTGTTCTTCCACACCATGTTTGGAATTTTTTTGTTTAATATGAGATGTGCTTTGAATAGAATTTTCTATACAACAGCTTATTAAATGAGCATCTTTTAGATAGAACTGGTCCCAGTAGATTTTTCGAAAACTTTAGTGCAGAATTCATTACATTTTTTATTTCCATTCTCTAATTTAATTACGTATTCCCACACAGGACTCTCATTTCTACGGCGCTTAATAGGTGAACAAAGAACGTTCTGTTCTTGACTTGTTTTGTTTTCAGTATTCTCAATAATATCTATTTGCATAGACTCAGACGATTGAGACATTTTAAATTTATATATAAACAAGTAAATTACTATTTCAAATTTAAGTTTTTGAAATAAAAGATAGAGATTTGTTTTTCAATTTAGATGATCGTAAAAGGATAACTCGAGACAGACAATCTTGTTCTTCTCAAACCTTTTTATTTGATTTTAATCAAAATCTTGCTTAACAGTCTATTGAAAAAAGGATGAATTTTTTGCATAATTTTTAAAAATTTAATTAAAAAAAATATAAACATTTAACTCAAGAAATTAATGTTCCTTTTTAACTGGTAAGATACGGTTTCATAACTGCTTAGGATTTTTAACCGGTCACTAAATTTGGTTATAAATTGCAATCGGTTACGGAACCGGTTTCAATATTTTAACCGGCTACATTAACCGGCTTTGATTTATAACCGATTAATATTTTAACCGGTTTAGAACCGTTTTTTTAACCGATCTACCAGCCCTACATGTGATGTAACATGTTTTGAGAAAAAGATTAAAAATTTATAACAAATTAAAAATTATTTTTATTCAAAAATATCAAAAAAAAAATAAAAATGATCGAGTGTATTTTTACCAAATTTGCATATCTCCTTAATGCAATTTGAAATTTTCATAAGTAAGAAAAAACTAAAATAGAAATTTTTCATCAAGTTAGATAAATAATTAAATAAAATTACAATTATATTCCAAGGTCCTAGTCGAAGATAAGACGGTATAAAGCCTCGATATAGCGCGTAAATACCCTCTGATTTCAAAGTCTACATAAAAGCAAGGGTTAAAATTACATCTATTTTAAATAATTTTCTTAAATTGGAATTTTTTTTATAATTAAAAATGGTTATTTTTAGTCATTAGTAAACGTAGTAATATTTAAATCAGATTTATTAAAAATTACCTTTAAGAGGCAATCAACAGAGCCTTTATAAATTATATCATTATTATTTATTTTGATTTTTTGTTGATTCATTATTCTGGTCTTATTTTTAAATGTAGATTTTAATTTTTTAATTATTTTGAAATACCCTAATGACATCTATTGGTGTTGCAGCAATTGCGGCGAATAAACCAGCTACTGATGATGCCCTTTTAAAAAACTTGACTTGTAAAACTTAAAATTGAATATTCCTTGTCTTGAAATAATCTTACATTATATGAGTTTTAAATCCATCGCTTAAATTCAATTTATAAATCAAGAATTGCTTCACAGAATCATAGATAGAAAGCTCAACTCCTGTAATAATAGCAGCACGCTGAGCGTTCGGCCAAACACCCTTAATAGTTTGGTTGTAAAAGTTGAGATAAATTTAAATGGCTAATTTAAATCTTACTCTGTATAAGCCAGCTAGACCTTCGTGTTTAAGAATATTTTTAAAAGATTTTGTCATAGATTTGTCTTTAAATTTTTTATAATCTGCCTGCATTCGAATTTTGAGTAGATCAGTCGGATTTGCCAAAGCATTTGCTGATGCTCCGCTTAAGGAGCCAATAACAATATTTTTATAGAAGTGCTCATTGTGATAAGATACTAAAAATATTAAAAATATTTTTGAAGATTTTTTTAAAATTTTTTTTAAATACCATCAGAAGGAAAGAGCATTTTTTTAAGATATTGATAAAACCCTAATTTAAAAGTACCATAAGTAGCTTGTCGTAACAATGCTGGTTTGATTCTTAAAAAAGAAAAATATTAAATTAATCTGTAAATATAATAGTTATATTGAAATACCCAGAAAACATTGTTTTTAAACCCTCTTCTTTGTACACGGATGAAAAACAGTGGAACATTCCACGATATTTTCCAGTGCACCTGTTGATAGCTTGACCTTGAATTTGAAGTCGTGTCTTGACCAAGTCAATGGGAAAAGTAAAAAATTCAGCATTGCAAGAAGAAAGGCCACCGATAAAAAATGGTTCGAAATTTTTGTAAACCATTTTGTACCAATTCTTAACATTTTAAATTATTGAAGATTAAAAAAAATCTAATAGTGTTTTTTTTTAAACTTTATGTGATTTCTTGAATCGGATACACAAATTAAATTATTTAAATCTAGTTCAAACAAATTAAAAATGTTCAGTTTTTGAACTCTTATTTATATCCTATTTTTCTTAAGGTCATATTTTATTTTTAATTAATCATGACGCAATCTCGCAATAGTTTAAATTTTTTCTCATAAAAAATTGTAAAAAGATTTAGATACAATTATAAGCCAAATAGTGACCTAACCATATTTTTATTTTTTTTGAGATTATGCAACTATCTTTAAATCTAAAGATCATAAGATAAAATACTAAATATTAGACTTCTTAAAAATTTTTAAATTAAAACTCTTTTAGATCATCAGTTTTAAAAAAAAATTCGTGGACCCCTTTTACGGTCAAACTACTGAATGTTAAAAAAAACAATAGAAATTAAAAAGAAGTTAAAAAAATTCAATTTTTTTATATTAGTAATATATTTTTTTATTTATGAACTATAGTTTTAGCGTAGCTTTTCGTTGTGGGCAGAAATGAAATTTTAATATCCATTCCACATATTCAGTGTTGCGTTTCAGCTTCTCGAACTTTTCCCTCATATGGCTCTCCATTTGTGATATTAAGGCAATATCATCTTTTTTTAATTCAATTGGTTTTAGAAAAAAAAAGTTTAAAAAATTGTAAAAATTTGAAGCAATTAATGGTTTTAGATTTATAAAGAAATTTATAAAGAGATGAATTATGATTTTTGATAAAAATATTTCAAATTGCTCGAGCATAGAAAAATTGATTTTCTGAATGTTCAACATTGTTAGGGAAACTATAATGAAATTACGATAAAACTGAAAATTTTACAGTCAAAAGCAAAATTAAAATATTTGTGAAAGAACGAGAAAAAATATCGTGATTAAATTAATTATTTTAATATTTGAATACCTTTACGCATAGAAAGAAAAATATTCTAGTGTTTACAGCAACCCCCAAATATTTTGGTACAAAATAATAAAAATTTAATTTTAACTATTTGCCGAACTTCATTGGATTTATGTTTTCCCATTTTTTCGATTATTTTCAAGTTTAAAGAATTTTTTTTGTTATATTTCAAAATGAATTTAAAAAAAAGAAAATTTTCAATTTTTTTTTGAAAAATAAAGAGTGCAGTTATCGAGTATTGCATATTAAATTAAAGAATTTTCTCTCTGCTTCAAAATGATATTTAGAAAGCTGGTACTTCAAAAAAAAACTAAGAAAAAATTTTACACTTAATCCTTTCATATAGACAAAAGTGTATGTTTTAAATAGACAATAAATTTAGACTCAAGGTGAACACTTTTTTTCATGTTCGGGTATTATTTAGATAGATGATTGAAAGTTTTATATAAATGTAAATTATCAGACAACCAAATGATTCTGTTCAAAAGCAAGCTTAAAAATTCATTTTTTTCATATTTTTGGACAATCCTAGTATTTATTAGATTTTTATTTATATTTTTTTAACCGTTTATCACATTAAAGCGACCAATAGCTCATTTTAATCACCATTAAATATGGATTCAGAAAATATATAAAACATGTATATTTGAAAAAAAAAATTTGGAGGATTATTTTGGTCATTAGTAGTGGTCAAGAACGCTGACCAATCAGGTAGATGTCTCATTTTTTGAAAAAAAAAGACTTTCATATTCGAAAACAGGATAAAATTTTGAACAAGTGTGTAAAATGTTAGAAAATTTGAAAAAATAGAACTCTAATTTTTTTTTAATTCAAAAATCGGGCGGACCTTTTTTGAACACCCGTTACAGAAAGTAAAAAAAAGAACAAGGCAAAAATAAAGTAAATTTATCATTAAGTACAAAAAGCACTAAAAGTAAAAGGGTCTTGAAATAAAAAAAATCCAAAAAGTACAAAAAGTAAAGAAAGTAAAATAGCTCATTAACATTCAATGAATAGTTTACGAAAAAAATAGAAAATTTACAAAATTTCAAGTAGAATATTATAAATTTACGTAAATTTTGAGAAGTAAAAAAACAGAAGTTTATCAGATTTTTCGTAAAATTTGAATTTTGTATTTTTGTATTTTGAAAAAATGTATTTTTTTTTTAAAATGTCAAATTAATCTGATTTTTTGGACTTTTTTTTTTTTGCAATAATTTACTTAAAAAATAGGTAAATTTGGAAATTTTCTATTTTTTTGTAAATTATCCATGGATAGACAATGTTAAGAGGGCAATGTCGGTTGTCCAAGATAATGGAGCGGTTGAAGAATTTTTCAAGGGGATCTATAGTATCGGACGAATGTCTTCCAACCTGGACAAATTACCGAAGTAAATATCATAAAATATTTGATTTTGCCATTGATTTAATTGGGTTATTGTTGTATATTTTTTAATAATCATTTTAATAAATGAAATATTACTAAGACTGATGATTCATAAGCACCAACCTGTCGATTAGCCTTTAAACTGAAAGAAATTCAATTTCTTGAATAATTTTTTTTAATTTCTCTTTTAACTTTAGAAGAGAATAATAATAAAATAATATTTTTTATGAGTTGACATCCTTTCAAAAATTCTATGCTGATATGAATAAAGAACATACATTTCTAAAAAGTTTTTTATTTAATTAAAGCTATTCCCTTCAAGCTTTAGGTTCCAAATTTTTTTAATAGAAACACAAAAACTAAATAAAAATTATATAAAAAGCAAACCTTTCAAAAACTCGGTCAATCCAAAATTTTTTGGGAAATTTGAAAGCTAAAGTTTATGATGGTGGTGAAAAATCTTTATCAAAATTCGCACTTTCTGAGCAATATGGACCCAAAGGTTGTACAAAAAAATGCCACAACTGTTCGCTCTAGGCTTCATATTATACCTCGTCATGAAGTTCAATGCCTTAACTGATATTATTTTTTCAAATAAAAAATGAGAATTTAAAGCTTTTGTTAAATAAAAAATTTTTTATGATAAAAATAAATTTTGTGCCATTTTATAAAATCTTTCGTTATATTTTTTTTCTTTATTGTAATCAAACATGATGGTTTAGACGAAGGCTATTGACTTTCAAACAATTCGTGGATTTTTTGCAAAAGTATTTTTTTTTTAAATTGTTGTTGCTTAACCAAATTGAAATTTTTAGAAAAAAAATCAATTTCTTTTTTATTTCTTATTTTGTGCCTAATTTCACAAAAGCAATAAAAATATGTGTATTTGAAAAGTAAAAATTGTCAGAGCTTTTCTTTGGAAGATTCGGTGTTATACTAATAACAGAGATTGTGCGGTAAAGCTAAAAATATTTTGTTACAAAAAAATAAACGATACTCATTTATAATAAGAATTGAAAGTAAATGAATCAAACTACCACTTGCAAGAGCCTTTATTTTAGGCAAAAAACTCTTGCAAGTGGAAGTCTGATTTATTTCTTATATAGTTAACTCTTCCCAAAAACAATAAATGATTTACTTGTTGGCAATTTTTTTTTGATTTGTGTACTTTTTTAACCATTTGAAATTAATTTACAAAAATAATTCTAGCATCTTAGTTGCTAAAGGCAACTTTTTTTTTCTGATTAATTTTCGTCTTTTTTCAATTGATGTGTTTTATTTTGTCTTTAATTTTTTCAAATTAATTGGTTATTAAATAAGAATTATTTAAGGCATAAAAATTTACATATAGCATCATGAACATATCAATAATCTAAATTGAGTAAATTTCAATAATTTATTTATTCTTATATCTGTACCGAGCTAAGGCTCCTTCAGATTAAAAATAAAATCAAAATAAAATAAAGTTAAAATAAGATAAAATAAATAGAAAAAATTATTCAAAATATATGAAAAAAAAGAAAAATTAAATAAAATAAGTAAAATTGGAAGAAAATTAAAATTTGTTCCAAAATCATAAAATAATAAAATAACCATAATTTTTGTTGCCAAATATGCTCATTTACATGGGATAAAAACAAACTAGAAAAATAACCAAAAACTTTTTTAAATTAGAGCATAAAAATTTGAAATAAAAATAAAAAATTTCATATGGGTTAAAGAAAATTTTTGGTGTTTGGTAGAATAAAAAATTACTTCAAAATGAACTAATTTTCGACGATGAATATTTTTCCACCACAAAAATTGTAAAATATACCACAAATTTAATAAAATAAGAACTAATTTATTAGAATAAGAACAATTTAAAGAAATAATGAACACATATTAAGAAAATAGAATTTTTATTAGAAAGAAGTAGCAAAAAAAGAAAAATACAAACAAATTCATTAAACTAATATTTTTTTTTAATTCTCATCACAAATTGAAGAAAAAAATAATAATTAGAGATATAAATAATAATTGAGAAAAAATACTAATTATCTTGTTTACATTTGTTAACACAATAAAAATATTTCCTTTTTTTTTTAATTCACCGCCGCATGTTTTACATGTAACTTTTTCATGAGCAACGTTTTGTGAGCTAGCCCTATTAATTCTTTTAGTTGGTGGCTGAATTAATTCTTCTTCTTCGTCTTCTTCTTCAATACCAGCCTCGATTGTTTCGATTAAATCAGATGGTTGAGTAATCAATGCTGATTTATTATACTGAAATAATCGAATTCACAATGCATATCGTACATTATAGCTTTTCCTCTTTTCTTTTTTGACTTGTGGCTTTTTCAGATTTCGCCTGAAAATACGTCAAAATCATTAAGAGTTTGGTTTGATGGATCTAACAAGACACTCTCGTGCGATTGAGTTTTTGAATCTACGCTTTCTGAATTCATTATATGATTAATTTGTATCTCATCCACATTTCTCATCCACATTATCTCATCCAGTACGGTATCTGTTTTATACTGATAAGTTATACATTAAGTTAATTAAATCACTCAATTAATTATTAATTAAATCAGATAGTTAATTTTTTAATTGACTAGTGATTACTCTAATATATCTGTTACATTATTATTATTATTATTATATTTTATTTATTTGAGGGAAACCCTCAGGCTACTCAGAATGGAACAAAGTCCTTCTTTTT
>VANL01001325.1:0-14755 GCA_006352455.1 Brachionus sp. 'Tiscar' | reverse complement strand
GAAAAGCTCATTCTATATTAATTTAGATAAATCTAAAATAAAATCTCCTCTTGATTTGCACAATTTATTTATTTATTAAGTAAATTCTGGTCGAGCCAAAGCTCCTTCTGAAAAAACTTTTATATATAATTAAATAGGAATATAAAGGAATAGAAATCACCTTAAATTTTTTATATATTTTAATTTTTCCTTATTACAAAAAATAAAAGCTGTGAATAAATAATACTGTAGCTTTGAACTAGTTTGAGAAATTATCCTTTATTTAATTTTTTAATAAAAATTTAACGCTTGTTTTTTTTAAAACGGTTAGAAGATAAAACAGGTATTTTTATAATGTAGTGCTTTTACTCAAAAGAAGATTTACTAATATTCAAAAAGAACTTATCACTAATCACTAGGATTTGAAGCATAAAAAGACTAAAAAATACCCCTCGAGGATGCTGTTTCTGATAGTTTAGAATTATCAGTGTGAGTTGAGAGAGAGCAGTAAGATTGAAACTAAAACATTCCATCTTAATAGTGGTCTAACTGAGAGATTTAAATTTAATGACAAGTTACTGAATGAAAAAATGAAATGCTAGAAAAAGCTGAGAACTGATTTTAAAAAAAGTAATATAATATTATTATATGACGTATAATATTACTTAGTAAAGTAATTAATATTACTTAAAAAGTGGATAAAAAACACTTTTTGGTTATCAATAAAAAGAAATCTACTTAAACTTTTGCAACAAAGTGAAAAATACTTTGTTGCAGCTTTTTTAGCTAAAATAAATCTTTTTTTTTTTTTAAATTTAATTTATGGTTAATTTTTTTCTTTTTTTACAATAGAAAAATTATTTTAGATAAAAATTGATTATTGAATTTAAATTAAATATTTTCGAGACTATCAAATTGTTGTATTGTTCAGTGGTTAGACCACACTTGGAATGTGCTGTCATTTCTTGGTGTCTATATAGAGAAAAAGACATAAATGAACTTGAGAGAGTTCAACGAAGAGCAACGAAGTTGATCCCAGAAATGCGTAACCTGGATTATCAGCAACATTTGTTAAGGTTAGATTTAACTAACTTGAGAACAAGAAGATTAAGAGGTAATCTAATCCAGATGTTCAAATTGGTAAACAATTATGAAAAAATTGAATTTAAAAAAGGAATCAACTTCGGTCTTAACACAAAACCTGGTAGCCAAAGATATGAGTTGAGGAGAAATAGCTATTGTCTTATTAGTGAAAGAATAAAGAACTGTCTTCCGAGATTTAACTTTTTTACAAATAGAGTTGTAAATGGATGAAATAAACTCCCGGAAGATGTAGTAAATGCAAAGAGCCTAAATAGTTTTAAAGCGAAGCTTGATATATGAATGGTGAAACAAAAAGAAGCGATCGCACCAGCTCTTTAGAGCTTTGCTTAGATAACCTCTAAGCCGCACATTATACTACTACTACCACTACTACTTCTACTACTAAATTTAATTATTTAATTTCGTCTATATTATTTAGTTGTACTAACAAAATAATATTTTCTAGAACAAAGATACTGATGTTGGTGTCAATTATATTTTGTTTGTTCAACTAAATTAAATAATGTCAAATATGATTGAGTTAGAAACTATTTTATTTTTTTGATATATTAATTTGATTTAATTGAAACAAATAAATATCTTAAAAATCTTTTTATTTTGATAATTAAGAAACAATATTCAATATTCCATAAATGTCTTTTATACCCAAACAACTTAAGCCATGACAAAACATGATATAAATGACGCAACTTTCAAACTAGTAACCGAAAGTTTTCCGTCATAGACAATCGAAGCAACTTTTCCATATCAAAGAATTAACAATGAACATTTCGTTTGAAAGAAAACCTGGTCCAGGTAGCCCTAAAGTTACAACCAATACTGTCAGGAAAATTAAACGGGAGAACAGTTGAATCAAACAAACGAAAAAATAAATTGAATATTATTTTTGTATAGGTAGAATTTATTTTTTCAAATTTGATATAAATAGTATTCCTTGTACCTTTATGTACCTCTTTTATTTTAATAGAAAATAGAAAAAATAAAAATTTGTTCCTTAGTTCAGTAATTTTATAAGGACAAAATATATTATTTTATGCTTAAAAACTTTTGGTTACAACTTAGTTACTTTTGGTTACAACTTTTTTACTTTGAAGATTGAATATTCTCAATAAAAAAGATTTTTCTAAAATCACTAAATAATTTTATAAAATTTTTATCTTCAATTATCCTAAAGTTTTTAAAAAAAAAAGATTAAATTAAAAATGAAAATAGTCCCGGCCAAAAATTAACAATTTTTTACTTGAGATTATCTTCTGAGCTGAAAAGACTTGTAAGACATTCTGCTGATTGATCAAAAAGACTATCATTATAAATGTAAACAAACATATAATCGATAAACTGCTGAATTTGATCCATTTGAATACCGAACTCAATCCAGCTAGTCAAGCATTTGGTAGAATTTTCGATCATGTTAAAATAAAGTGATGAAGTTGATAATAACATGTTTGTGGGAAGAGTATTGAAACTATTGAACAAATTCAATAAATACTCTCTAATTGTGTGAAAGTTTTTTTTTAACTGGGAATTTATTTGAGTACGCTTTAGCTTGTTAAGATTTGATAAAGTAGAATACTCTTCTGGTAAAAGAGTTAAAAGATCAATTACAATAAGTATTAATTGATTACGCTGATCTTCGTGTTTATCGGGTTCGTTTATACAATTAGGTATTGTGGCAATGATATCTTGGATACAGTTTTGCCACTGATCTTGAATAAGATATAACGCTAGTTTAGCAAGTGTTGAATTTAATTTTCGCTGTATGAAGCGAATTTGTTGATTTTTATTATCCAAAAGAGATGTAGCATAGAGCAAAAGTTTTTCGAGTAACTTATTCTTTAGAGTGTCATATTGGTCGGTCGGTACATCACTGAAATGTTTGGATACTTTATTATAGATACAACTTGCTCCATAGAATTGGCAATTGGTTGATTTTTTCATATCGATCAAGTCCCAACCAAAAGACCATGCTTCTGGCGAATTTTGAGCTGACTTTAGCCATTGATCCAGTTGCGGCTTAAATTCATTTGTCACTTGACTGGTGGTGTAAAATTCATTTACAATCTTAAAATTAAATAAACATCAATCGACTTATTTATGATGCTTTTGAATTTGAAAGTAATTATTGCTTAGTTTTATTTACTAAACTGTAATAAATTATTTTATTAAAATTAACAGTGAAATTAAGTATCAAATTAAATAAAAATAATTTTTAGAAAATTGATCACTTAATTATGAGCCTTGTTAAAAAAAAAAAGCATTTAACTATCATAAGGAATTTAATATCTTATTTTTTATTTAACTAAAATTGACGAAAATTAAAAGGAAAAAATAAAAATCTTGTAAGGGACATATTGAAAATTATAATCTTAAACTTTTCAAATTTTTTCGTTTTGTCACGAAGAAAATTTTTGAAGAAAAATGAAACAAAAATATACTTTTTCAGCATTTTCCGTTGTATATGGTATTTGACTGATGTCCATTGGATATTGATCGAAAACCAAATTACTTAAATTATTTTGCAAAAATATTATTTGAATTTTCAATCAGCTAAATTTAATATGAAAAAAAAAATTGAATTTTTCAATCGAAATATCTTAAATTATAAAGATTTGCATTGTGCGATTCAAATTTAGTTTATATACTTGAAATCAAAAAGTCTCAAAAAATAAAAACTAAACGCCCGGAGGGTGCATTAGCATAGTGTTTTGATGTATAGCTTGAAATGTAAATCCAGTGCTGCATGCTGTTCAAGTGCAAAAATGCACATACAACACTCAAGCAATCTTGTTAATTATGCTCGAATTTCTATTCACCTTATATATATTTTTTTAAAACTAGCTAATATTTTAATTCTAATAAATTAGCATCTAGAAACCAACTTAGACGCTCGTATTACCATATTAGCGCGAGTGTATGCCGAGTATTTATGAATCTTGACACAGAACACGATGAATCAATTTAATAAGAATGTAATGGTGACGACAAACAATTCCAATCAACCTCAAGGACAAACAACCACTGATGCACTCATAATAAACTCCAACTCTACCGTAGTTTCTGACGAGCTGATACTTCAACTTCAGGAACAGTTCGGTGACAGCAAACAAATCTACATTCTTAACACATCAAACAATTCGGTTTCTTCATCGTCGACTTACAACTCGTCGTCAAACAATAACACCAACACAATACAATATTTAATAGTGGACAAGGATGTAGACATAAATGCCATTCTTCAAGATCCTGCCATTTTTCAAAATCAGACCAGCAATCAAATCTCTCAATCAAATGCTCAAAACAACACTCCGCCAGTTTCGTCCAAAACTCAAGTGCAGCAGTCGATATCACAAAGTCATCACTTGCTTGCCGAAGAATCCATCCTACGGGTCAATGCTCCTCCTCCTAAACGCAAACAAGTCGAATACAAAATAGATAATTGTAAAAAAATGAGCTATCAAGATGCTTTCTTAAGATTTTTGGCTGGTGAAAAGCAACCAACTTTGGAGATAAACAGCAATGAGCACACAAATAAAAAACCAAAAGACAGTATTTATTACAATTTTTATTTAAATAATCCAAAGTTGTCTACTCAAAACACAAACACAGCAGTGACAAATACAAATGCTCCGATAGTAATAACAAATGGAACTAGTTCAGCAATTAGCTCAAATGGTGGTTCCACAAATGATAAAGAGAATTATTACAATTCTAGTCGTCGAGAAAATTTGCATCCATTGAACAATTTTGAGTACAGAAATAGCTACAAAGATCACTATGATAATCAAGGTGTGCGCATCAATCCAGCTTTATTTAAAAATTTACCCTCTTATCCGGGCACCAGTCAAATAAAAGTAAAACAAATTGAAAAAAATGATGCTAGTAAAATAAGAACTGAGCTAGTTGATCCAAGTGTAAAGACTACTGTTGTAGTACCGGCACAAAATTCAACTCTAAACGATCATACATATAGAAGTAGTAATCAAACAAGTCAATCGATAATAGAAGCTAAAATATTGCAAAAAGAATTATCGCAAACCGACGATCTTAAACGAAAATCAGTTGATGATATCAAAATAATAGAGCCAGATTTAAAAACCAAACAGACCAAATTAAGCGATCAATCAATGTGTGTAAATACATTTAACCAGTCAAATTCTAATTTGATAAAACAAAATGAATTAGAAAATGTGACATTTTCCGAAGGTGAATTTTTAATACATAGACCAACGTTCAGTGGTGATTTTGATAATTATGACATATGGTGTGTGCTAGATGAACAGTACTTGCAAAAGTATGAACCTGTTTTGTTGTCTACTGGCGAGCGGTGCCATCAGTCAGCCAACGTTTTGGCCCATTATACGGCTAATAAATCTGAGTTTTTGCTGGTCAAGGTAGAAGAAAAAGGCAAGACCGAAAATAACAATATAGTTGTCGGTGTTTTGTCTGAATATGAGCCAAAGAATAGCACTAAAATTGCCAATGCGCTCATGTCTGAAACGCAGTCTTCATTGGAAACTCAGATAAGTCAAAATGCGACTGGCGAGACGAATAATTCAAATGAGACTGGAGACGCAAATAATCCGAATGTGGTTGTGGTTACATATGACGATTTAAAATCGGCTTTTGACGTTTTTATTCAAGTTCTATCATCTCAGTATTTAAATACGGAATTTTTGGTTAAAATAAAAGAAATCCAAGATGAATATTTCAAGCCATCTATGGAATTCATTGAAACAATTTTGACAGAAAAATACAATTCTCTCTTTTCGTGTGTGGATAATTTTGTAACTAATTTAAATTGTAAAGTAAAAAATTTTTTTGCCAATGGCAAAAATATGATCGAACTCAAAGATGATTTTAGATATTTGCTTGAACACAAGCCCAAGCTCTTGATACAAAAAGTAGCTTTTGACAATGCTCAAATGCAAAAATTTAAAAAATGTGAATCGTTAAATTATTTTTTTGAAATGTCGAACGATAACGTGTCCTATGACGATAGTGCCATTTATGTCAATTATTTGCTTCAATTTTGCGGCAATTTGTATGACTCGGACACTTTGGTACCATTGACTGGCACCATTGTTTCCGATAAGCAATTTTTAGTATGCACAAAAATTTGTAATTATGTAAATCACTTGCATTCGTTGAAACACTTTAAAGTTGCCTATCTAGAAATTTGTTCACAAAAGGCAAGTTTTTTCTAAATATTTTTATAATACTTAAAATTTAATAATTTTTGCTGATTAATTAATTTAAATTTACTCAAATAGAATTGGTATTGTGAATTTCTAGTACAAAAAGAACAAAAATTATCCGTTTATTGATAAATAAAAATTTACCAAAATAAAATAATTTTAAAAATAATACTGCAACTTTGTGCAACAAAATTTGTTGCATCTTTTTTACCTAAAATAAAAACTTTATTTATTTATTTTTTTAGGTAAACCAAATCAATTTTCAATTTAAATCTTATTGATACTTTATTTTTTGTCTTTTATTTACAGAGGAAAAATTATTTTAGGTAAAAAAGATGCAACAAACTTTGTTGCACAAAGTTGCAGTATTATTTTTAAAATTATTTTATATTGGTAAATTTTTCTTTATCAATAAAAAGATAATTTTTGTTCTTTTTGTACTAGAAATTCACAATACCAATAGAATGTATCTATAAACTATCTATCTACTGCAACCAAGTCCAACATAATTTATTGAATCTTTTTTTATTAATAATTTTTTATCATGAAAAAAAAGACAAAAAATAAAACATCAATAATAGTTTATTTGATAAGCTTTAAGTTTTACTAAAAAAGAAATAAAAATATTTTATCTTTTATTAACAAAAAAAATTTTTGTGTACAATTTGTAATTAAATTTCACAAAAATCAATGTCTTAAATCTGAAATAAAGAATTCGTCGCTTTTTATTTTTTAAATAAGTTATTTATACACTTTTTAAAACATGCCATAAAATTGAATATTACTTATTTTAAAATCAGTGCTCAGCTTTTTCTGGCTTTTCATTTTTTCATTCAGTAAAATGTCACTAAATTTAAATAAATGAAACTAATTTGATAATACCAAAAATTAAATAATCAATAAGTAAATTTCTTTCATGTAGTAAAATTTTTGTAATCTGTGAACTCAAACTGATGATTCCGAACTTTCATAAACTTGGTAGTCTAAGATTTGGAGCATAATTTGAATTCTGAAATTTTGAATTCAAAGTTTAAATTTAAAATTGATTGTTAAAGCTATTTACTTTACTCTTTAATTGCTTCAAATTTCACTGTTCCCTAAATCTTTGTTTTATTTTAAAAGATTTTATTTTAGTGATTACTAAAATGACCCTTTTCTTCACCTTAACAAAAATAAAATCTTAATTATTGATTATAAAAAATATCTAACATTAGCATAGCTTGATTAAATGGAAAATTGAAGTTTATAATCAAATTAAAATGATCATGCTCAAAATTTTTCATTAAAAAAAAGGATTTTAAGTTATTTTAGAATTTAAATTTTTTTGCAGAAACACATTTTCAAAGTTATCATTCAATGCTAAGCTTAGTATTTTATAACTGCACATTTCTGCAAAAAATTTCTGCATGCAGAATCATGGACAACACTCAGGTATGGTTTAACATAGTTTGCTACTCATGATAATATGTCTTTGTATTAAATTTTATCATTTCAAACACTCTTAAAAATTTTTTAAAAGATAAACTTTGAGCATAAGCATAAAAATTTTGATCAGAAACTTCAATTTGCCGATTATATTTTTTTATAAGGTTATTTTGAATAGCACAATTACAAATACATACTTTTAGGTTTACACATACTTAAAGATTATTGAAAAAATAAATAAATAACCATGACCTTTTATGAATATTTTAAAGAGATATTAACAAGTTTTTTAGGATGTTCACTTGATAGGATGCCCCAATTGCCAGTGCCTGAAAATTTCCAATTTTGATCATTTTTTAATAGGAATTTACAAAAAAAAAATCAGGGATAAGCGATAGACATAGACCATAAAATTAACAAAACAGACACATTAGTTTTCTATTAGACACATTATATTGATCTTTATTTGACTGGTTTCGCATTTTGACTTGATTTTTTTGAGTATTTTGATGTTTAATACTCTAATTACGAAAGTATTCATTATTATTGATAGTAGTGGTAGTAAATATGATGTTCCCGGAAGCTTTTTTTTCCCAAAAAAAATTTGATCAAAACCTTTGCCAATTCAAAATTATTTGTACAACCATTAGCCATCGAACCAAAGCGCGTTCTTAATTTTTCTTGCTTCAAATTCATTTTAATTTTCTATAGTTTCAATATTGTATTTATTCTTTTTAATAACCAAATTTTAAAATAACATAAAGGGCATGGTTTATGAAATATATTTGATAAATAATTTAAAATTTCTTTTTAGATTATTTTTTAAATATATTTCATTTTTTTTTTTGATGAACTAAATTTCTTAATTAGACCGTCGACACAGTTTTATTTCAAATTCAAATATATGACACAAAAATTTTGACAAGTTTTTTATTTAAAAAAAAAATAAAGAATAAAGATAATTTTGGCTAATATTCTTTATATGCATGCACAAGTGCAATAGATACAAATTAAAGTTTGATTATCTGTTATATCCGATAGATTCTGCTTATATATTTTTTTAAAGTCTAAATTTTGAATTTAGCAATTTTAATAAAAATTTAAAATATTCAGAAAGGTTATTATTAAAAGATAAAATATTTAGTAATCTATTTAAAAATTCTAGATTGAGTCTATCAAATCTCAGTTAAATGGTTCAAGTAATCCAAGCAATAGTTCAACTGATGAAAACACCGAACTTCTTAATTATTGTCTTGCAGATACTCAATGGCTACTAGAAGTACATTTGGACATTGTTAAATCAATTTTAATAATAAATGAAAAATATTCTTTAGATGTTTGAAAAATTTAAGCAATTATTGTTTGATGTTGACACATTGATAGCAAACGAAATGGCTGACGAAGGTAGTTTATATTTTCTTAAATTAAAAGAATAATTTTTAAATTTTCAAAGAAAAAAATTCAAAGCCTAACTCAACTTCGGTCGGAGAAGTGAACGGAATATAATTAAAAATATCAAAAAATTTTTAGATAAAATTTTTTAAAGTTATATTTTTTTCAATTAAATAATAGTTAATACTCTTGTACTGATTGTCGGTTGAAGTTTTTTTTTTGATTTAATATAATTATAAAACTTAGTTTTTAATTTATGTATTAATAGTATCTTATAAAAAATGAGATCTCTTAAAGAAAATTCGAATAAAAATACAAAAAATATTAAAATTTCTTTTTAAATTATTTTGCTTAAAACCCCAGTAATTTTGTGTTTCACATCAAAAAAAAAAATTATGAGATTCTAACGAAAGTTATTTTTACGGATATCATATAATGAATCTAATTTTTTACTGATTAAAAATAATTCAAAATTTTAATTTTTTTATTACTTTAAAAGAATTATTTTATTCAGTTTTTTTTAAATTTTTTTATAATAAATATTTTTACAAAGTTATTTTGATTTTTTGATTTAAAATTCTGCAATGCTAAGATTCTTTTAAAAATTATTTGATAATCAGATTTATTTTTCAATTTGACTGCATAGAATTATTTTTAATAATTTTATAATTTATTTATTTTATGAATAAAAAACATTTAATAACTGATTATATTAAATTTATATAAAAGACATAGCGTACTTTCTTGTCTTTTGTTTCATATCAATTACTTCCCGGTAGATCAAATATATTTTTTGAATAAATTTTTCGGAAAGTATAAGAACTAAATTCTTCGACAACCACATGCTTTTGGTGACACTTTTAAGCAAGGAAATACGGTTCTTGCTTTTGATTAATTAATTTATTTTTCTTGGTTACCACAATCGGGTTAGATTTCTAATTGAATTAAATTTCAAAAGAAACTTTATAATATTTAATTACATTTTCCTTATTTTCCAAATTTTTAATTTCTAATTTGATTATTAAATCACTTAAATCAATATTAAGAGAAAGCTTAGGAGTTTTTGTTTTTTGATGCTCATATTATCTAAATTATTTTGTTGCAAGTGTTTTTTTGAATTAAACTAAAAAATATCTATTCAAGGTAAAAGAGTTTATTAATGGAACTGAATTTTGACAGGAAAATTTATAAATTACAAATAATTGATAATTAACTTTTTTTAAATATTGAAAAAAATGCTAACAAATATCGAGTCAACAAATATTAGGGATTTATCAAAATTGATAAAATTATAAAGCAGAAAATTAAATATTCAATCAAAATTTAGATTTAAGCCAAAATTTCCCCATGTAATTAATTAAAGAATTTATGCAATTTTGTTTGATTTGGTTAAATTAATTTCATACTGATAAAATTTAAAAGAAGTTTTGCTTTTATTTTTTAGACAGACAGACTATTTATAGATTATCCACCTTATTCGCTTATTTTATTTAAGTTCTTTTTTTTTAATTCAATCATCATTAATGAAAGTATTACTTATTAACTAGAAAAAAAATGCTAAGTAAAAGTGTTTAATTAATTAATTAATCTGGGGAAAACTTCAACATTTGGCGTTTACATTTTGGAACCTAATTTTCTCATTGAATCTGCTTCGATGAGATATAATAAATAAAAAATTTCTGTTTATTATTTAAATTAGTTAACAGAACAAACTTTTTCTCCTTCTGTCTTAAAATTAAAAATTGCGCAAAATAAAATTCTTGCAAACAAAGTCTCATTAGGTTTTATTTTAGTTTAATTAAAATTATCTAATGTATTTCAGATAAAGAATCAAGTTCTTTTTTAATTTCTTTCTAATTTTCAGTTTTTATCCACAAAAAATTAATCTAAACTTAATTAATATTCTGTAGTGCAAATAATTTGATTTTTTAATTTGAAAATTGTTAAAATAAAATAAACAAAACTATATTAAATAATTAAAAGGTTCGCGTCTAATTTTAATTTAATTTATTTTTTTTTGTGAAATTTTAAATTTCAAAAAGTCAATTTTTAAGTCTTTATTTTTGGATAATTTGCTTCTAAAAGGCTTTATGACTAGCAAGCTAAACAAAAATATAGTTTTATGAATTTATAAAGATTTTTACTTTAGAAAAGCAGTTTTAATTTTTTTCTCAAATAGGATCTATAAATATTTTTTTTTTTGTTGGCAAGTTGTATTTTGAGACTTTGGCAAAATTAAAAGCTATTTCTACTCGTAATTTAGTTAATGAGTTAAAATCAAAAATTTAAAAAATAAAAATATTAATTTAATTTTGAAGCTTTTAACTTATCTAGAGTTTTATCACAACATCAACGTAAATAGAAATAAAGCTAGTTCTTAGAAGCAATATTTATAAGAAATAAGCTGTAATGAAAAAAATTAAAGCAATATATGATTAGGATTAAAAAAAATTTGTTTTCTAAATGCATTGAAAGATTTTTCAACATTGTAAACAGCTTGAGTTTTAAAAATTCAAAAATTTCAAATAAAACAAAATCGTAATTTAAAGGCATCAGAAACGAGTAAAGTAAATAAGCTATGAATAGTCAAGGAAGCGCATCAGGATCTAATTTATACCAAAAATCAGCAGATTTTTTCTATTATTATTTTTCCTTTCAACAAGTCTTATTTTCCTAATAATCTAATCAAATTGTACAAAATTTTCTAATTACTTTCGATTATTATCATTTTATAGATTTTTAGATTTTAATTCAATAAATTGATTTTCTAATCAACGCGATCATTCAATACCATCAAGAATAGATTGTTAAAATGATTTGTTTTTTACAATAAGTATCATAATATTAAAACTAGAATGCTGAACAAGTCTAATTCGGAAACATCAACGTCGAAGCTATCCAAAAGTCAAAATAACGGCTCTGATCTATTAATGTCGGGCTCACAAAAAAAATTCTGCAAGCCAAAAAAAAGCAAATTAAACTCAATCTTGAATCGCACACTGAGTGATTCTGTATTGAACAAGAAAACATGTATTTCAAATCCATGGCATCTGCAACAAAAGGTAAACTGTAATACTGCATTAAAATTTTAAATCAATTTAATTTTAAAGTTTTTCTATCATTTATTTTATAAATGAATTTTTATCAATTATGGTTTCAAATCTAGTTATAAACTAGTTTCATAATTAATATTAGGAGTTAAGACCAAACTTAAACCTCAACTCATCATGATGATAATTTCTAATTAAATGTTCCGTTCATAAAATATCTTTCTTGTAAATTAAAAATATTTAATAAAATAATTATAGATAAATGATGAAGAATTTTTAAACTTTATTAGTCTTTTGGTTTTGAACTTTTTGAACAAAAAAAAATCGTTATTTTTAAAAATCTAATTAGTAGTAGTAGTAGTAGTAGTTCTTGCTGCGACACTTAACAATAGATTGTCACCGCCAATTGGCCGTGTAGAGCTGTAGCCATTTAATATCTAAAGCCATTTTAAAATTAGCAGTTGACTTAGATTTCACCACATTTTCTGGCAACTTATTCCAATGCCGAACTACTTTGTTTGAAAGCCTACCTTTTCTATTCCATTCATTAGTTTTTACATTTCAATCAGGTCCCCTCTCACTCTTCTTTCACTCAGCTTTGTCAGTCCTAATTTCGTCAGCCTCATTTCATACGACATGTTTCTTACAGACAAAGGTATTTTTGTTGCCCTATTCTAAATTTTCTAAATTTCTAAAATCTGATGTTAATGTTGACTTAATAATTTGACAGTCAACCAAAAAAAAAGTTCAAAAAACAAAGTAAAAAGTTAACTTCATTTTAGTCAGAAAATTTTGATTGGCGTAGCAAGAAGAACCAAAGCTAGATTGAAAATAATTTTTAAAATTTTTTTTCTATTTTAATATTATTTAATTTTAACTCAGAAAATTGTTTTTACTAGAAATTTTTTTCAAGTTTAATAGCTTTAAATTACATTTCTAAATAATGGTTTAAAACACTGCTTAAGAAGAGTTTGTAATCGACTTAAACAGCCTGTTAACTTGGTTGAAAAATATTCTTTAATAAAAAAAAAACTAAATAAAATAGTGAAGTTTCTGAAAAGTATTTAAACTTAAAATTAATATTTATGATTTGGACCACGTTTCTCATTTAAAGATGAGAATAAATATGGTCAGTATTTTTCTGAATATAATATCATTATTTATAAAAAATCATTATTTAATTATTTAATCAAAAATAGAATATTTAAAATTTTTACATGAAACTTATTTATTTTTAAAAAAAGTAGTAAAACATACTTAATGTTATCATCAAGAATACAAGCCTATAATTTACAATTTTGTACTTTTTTAATCTTTTAAAACAACATTTTACTATTTAACTTATTCTTACTTTATTTTTAAAGAAGCAAGCTTGTCTATCTAGGAAAAATAGGTAAATAAAATTAAAAGCTAGTTGAAAATAATCACTTAATATTTTAATCAGTACAAACAGAAGATCTTTAATTTACAATCCAAACTCAACACTTTTCAATCAAAATTTCCTAAATCCAAGCAATTCGGCAAATAGTAAAGTCAGCTTTTATACAAGTGCTTCTGCAGGACCACAAAGTCCATCAATATTTTCAAATCAATCTCCAGTAAATAGTATTTTATCAAACCAGGCTAATTTTCTAAATCTGAATCATTTTAACATTCGCAATAAATTGAAACAATACAGAAGTAATTGCTACATTGGAAATAATAATATACCTATTGAAACAGATGAAAATTTTTCTCTATCATCCTCAATTTGCTCATCACTTTCACCATCTCCTATAACAATAGTTAATCGTCACAATCGTCTTCTTTTGTCAACGCCACCTTCTAATGCTCAGCTTTTTTTCAATTCCAACTCAAAAAATACTCAACAACCGGTATCCTCACCTAAATTGATGAATATTTCTCCACTTCCTGATTCAAAAAGTATCAGAAAATTTATGAAAATTTTTTTTTTAAATTTTTAAAAAGCAAATACAAAAACTGAAAAAAATAAAGAAAAAAAAGACTCTAGAAGATGGTCACTTGCTTCAATTCATTCAAATGGATTTAATTCAATAAATACATCAAAGATTTCATCACTACCTCCTACTTTCCAGCATCAATCAACAGTTTCTCTGCCTCTTCATTCTTCGTCCTATAGCAATTTACAGGAAAATTTGGAGACTAGAATTTCAAAGAGCCAACGAATTCCGAATAGAAATTCGAGTGATTACTTGAAAAATGAAGAAAATAATCTTTATTTACATAGACTATCGCTTGGTAAATAAATTAAAAAAAATTTAAAGTAAAAAATTGAAAAAAAAATTCAAAGTAGATCGAAAAGGCAGATTAAGTAGTTCTAATGAAAGCAGCCAGCTTGATGACTCTTCTGAACTCGGAGTATATTCTCCATTGTCGCTTAATCAAAGACAAAGAGCTCGAAGTTTAAGGTAAATAATTTTTTTAAATAATTAGTAATAAAATAGTTTAAAATAAAAAAAAGTTTTATGACAGTTGCAGTCCATGCAAAGCGCTTAATGATTCGGATGTGGCTCCGACAGAAAAATTTAAAGAAAAATTTCCGAAAGCATGCAAACAATTGGAAGAAAATCTTCAAACATTTATCGATGT
>VANL01001324.1:0-14759 GCA_006352455.1 Brachionus sp. 'Tiscar' | reverse complement strand
AGCTACGGATCAAACCATTCGAGCATGAAGCGCACTTTTTCTTTTTCAAAGAAAAATTAAAAGCTCAAGTTCTTTAACTAGTGCCGAATTTTGCTAGTGTCCTAATAAACCTTAGGCGTTTGCAAACATTAGATATTTTTTTAGCAATTAACTTTCCAAACTTGTCAAAATCAACCGCAACTTAAAAATTTAATTTAACTAATCAAATAAGGTGGCACAATTTTTCCTAATATCACTGCATAAATAAATAAAGTTTTGAATATATGTGGCAAAAATATGAGCTCAGATGAACTAATAAAAAAAATTAACTAATTTAAAAAACCTGATTAATTTTATTTTTTATTTGAAATAATTTTTACCAAAAAGCTTAAAAAAAAATTTATCATTAAATGGGATATTCAAATTTTTTTTTCAAATTGAATTCATAGCAAAAATTTTTCAAAAAAATAATTTTTACTGTTAGTCAAAAACATTAAACTTATAAATTCTAAATAAGAATAAGAAATAATTCCACCTAAGTTTGATCAAAACATTATTTTTAATTAAGATAAATAAAAATTTCACATGATTAATATTAATCTATGGAGTCAACTTTTCTACGATTCATTTTTTAAAATTTTTTTTACGAATAAATTCTATGAATTGAGCGCTCATCAAAATTTATTTTAACGAAAAAATTCAAATTTCCTAAAATTCAATCATCCATGTAAACCTTATTCAGCCGAAGATGATTTAAAAAATGATGTATTATTTGTCTTACTCTAAAACTATGGTCAAAACGAATGAGACTAAATAATAAAAAAAAAACTAAAATTCAAAATAAATAAACCGTTTTAATTTCAAACTTTAAAAATTGGCCTATCTGGTAATTATTTGATAAAAATATTGCTTAATTTGTTTATTAAAGTTTTTCAAAATTTAATGCTTTAATGTCGCAGCTTAGCTGCAATCACAAATTCAAATTATATTTGTTTTTTTTTAAGATGTATACATGTATTTAAATATTTATTCAATTGTCTAGTTTCTTCTTCCTTACTTTTTTGCAACTGAATTGTATCTTTTTTGAAACACTTAGCTAGCATTCGCTCGGCTAACGTTTCTTTTATATTTATAATATTTCTAAGCTTATCAAATTTTGGGTATAAATAAGAGTTCCAAATACCACTAGAACCTATTATGATAAAATTATTGTATAATAATTAATCATGAGAACCCAAAATTGATGCCTGACGATGAATCCTAGGTTGAATTATTGAATAAAAGTTTTTAAATCAAGATTTATTTTAAAAATTTTATTTTTTTTAAAATTTTTTATTCAACGAATTAATTATAATAGATTCTAGTGCTCAAAAATAGAAAGTCTTATTTGGCATTGACGGTTTTATTTTGTATCAAATCTTTAAAATCATTTATTTGTCTAGAAAAAAACAAAACGGAAATAATTATACATTGAATTTATTATATATACAAGATAAGATATAAGTATACCAAAAGATCATACTAAGGATAAAATTTGTGTTCAAACCGGCCACACTTTTTTAATCAACTTTGAGACGCTATAAAATCTTGCTCTTGGCCTGGAAATAGGATATCTTTAATACGAAATTGACAAGCTTTAATTTGGTGTATAAAGATACTGATTTCACTGGGTTCATTAGACATCAAAAGTGGTGAAAACCGTCTTTTACCTAAAATAACATTTTTTAAGGTGAAATTTCGTATAAAGTAGTAAAAAAAATATCAAAATATTTTATTTTTTTTGTCAATTAGAATAAAATAAAAAAAAAACAGTCAAAGATTTCCTAAACAATAGTTTTAAATTTTGTAAACAAAAGCAATTTGGTAAATAGACACTCACAAATAGTAATGCTAAAGTTAGCTAAATATGAGTCGAACTAAGAAGTAATTCGATACACAATAGCTAATCAAAGTCAACAATAATTATCTATCATTTAAAATATTTATTCAGTTATTTTATTTAGTTCGCTGGAATTTTCAGCTCGTCAAATTTTTTCGGAAAAGTAAAATTTTTTATTTTATTGTATATTGTTTATTCAAAAGTTTTAAAAATCAAAAAACTGTGTAAATTGCAATGCATAAAAATTGCGCAATCAAAGAACTTGAGAAATAAATTAATTTTTCCAATAAAAAAAAGGTATCTATTCGATGTATTATTTTAAAGAGTTTGAGAAAATTCAGAGAAAAGCAACAAAACCAATTCTTGATTTTCAATATTTAGTATATAAAGAGAGATTTAACAAGCTGGAATTGTCAGATTTAGAAAAAAGAAAGACCCGAGGTGGCTTGATACAATTTTATAAGATAATAAATGGATATGAGATTGTTAAACTAAAGAATGAAATAAACTTGAAGACCAGAATCAAGAAGATACAATCTGAGAAGACACCCTAAAGCATTACAGCGCGAAATGGTAAAATTTCATCCAAGATAAAATTTTTTGTACAAATTAATCAACGTGGAACAAATTATCAAAAATTGTTGTTACTGCTTCAAATGTGAATTGTTTCAAAAAAAAGTTTGATGATTAGATGGGGATAAATTACGAAGCGACTGCTATGACTCAATAGAGATTTGTTTGAGTTTTCTCAAGTTGCAGTATGATCTACTACTGCCCCGCAATTATTACCCAATCCCCTTTTTATGATGAAACATTCGTTATTTTAGAATGCTAAATCAATATTGATATTCAAGATGAATTCAACATGGTTTCATAGAATTAAAGTTTTAGATTCTGTAAAAAAACATGTTGTGTTTATTTTATTTTTTATTTGTATTTTTCAGGTATCCCAAAAATTGCATAAATTTAAAGAGCATTTTTTTCATCTAAAATTTTGAATAATTTAGATAAAAAATAAAATTAATAATATTATTATAGTCATTTTGTTCATTAAAACAAAATAAAACTTTTTTTATGATTTTTAAATTTTATAAGTTAATTCATCCTCTTTTAGAATATTTTTTCATAAAAATTTGAAAAATAAAACTTACATACTAAATTAGTTACCTTGAATTAACACTGTGTTGTTAAGAATGAGAAGAAATTATCAATAAAGCTCCATATTAAACCGTTAATTCGAATAAATTTTATTTAATTAAATAAAATAATTAATTATTAAAAGAAAAAATTAATTAAAATGTCGACTGAATACATTTATTTTTAATAAGTTGGACCATAAGGACCAATAGGTTCAATCTTTTAAAGAAAAAGAAACTTAAAGCAATTATTCACCTTAAATGAAAATATTACTTGATATTGGTCTTCGTTGTCAATTAGCAGCAAAGATGCGATTCCACATATTATACTCAAAACAAATGATAGAGAACCGATAGCTGCCATTGCGCTATTTAAGGAATATGTATAAAATAGTGGAAGAATATTAAAAAACTGGAAAGTAAGAGCCATTTGACCAAATTGAATTTCTTTAATCGTACTGATGATCAAATAAAATAGAAAAATTGCTATAATTAGACTTGAATATCCAAAAACTTTGATCTATTTTAAGAAAACTTTCAAAAAATTATAGTTATTTATAATTTCATTTTACCGCTGTATAAGTTACTTCAAAGTGAGCAACTATTCCAAAAACACCCACAACCATTAACTTTCAAGAGTCTTTATTTAAAAAATCATAAATAATAAACAAAAATACCATTAGTCCGACCCACAAACCTTTGGCATATGTTGGCCACCATGGATTCTCTGACCAAGTTAAAACTCGGCCTCCTAATAAGTTTGTACTTCTATAGGCGCCATCATTCATGTCTCCAATACACAAACCGATCAAAGCAATGCCTAAAATTATTTGTAATATTCCAATCAGACCTACTCGACTATGACCATAATAAGAATCTGTGCGAGTATCGTAGATCGGATCGAACTCGACAATTCTTGGCTTTGAAATTGGTTGAAGCATTTTAAAAATTAAAAAAATTCAACACTGAAATTAATTCTTTATTTTGGAAAAAAAAATTAAAGTTATTAAAACAAATTCAGGTTAGGTTAAATAATAGGTCAGTTGAAAAATAATTTAAGCTAAGATTATTTTTAGAGAAAAATTTAAAAATTTTTTTCATAATTTTATTTTGGTAAAAAATGTTGTTTTGTATAAAAATTTGGTATTTTAAAGACCCGAATCAAATGAATTACTTCATTTTATCTAGGTTTTTTGAAATGAAAGTTCTCCAACTCCAACAACGTACAACATACTTAGTTGTGGTTGTTTTACCGAAACTAATTTTTTCTCATTTAAAAAGACAAAAAATAAAAAAACTTAAATGGATTAAATCACTTTGTGTTAAATTTTTGAAAAGATTTTTAAAAAATTAGAGAATGAAGGTATAATTTATTGAAAAAAATCTTTCGTTTTGGATGTTTGTCTTAAGCTATAAAAATAAGTTAAATTACTTTGTTGACTATAATTCAAAATTAATTTGAATAATTTTTGTAAAAATTTGATTTAAATGTATTTATTTTTTATTTTATATTTTTAAGGCTGGAACAAAAAAAAACAATAATAAATTTAGTAACATGAAAATTAATCTTGATAAATATATATGTTAGACTATCATGGGATCAATTTGTGAAGCAAGTCTTTTAAATTTTCTTGTCTTTTTCCTCCTTTTCCTTGTTTGATCACCCATTTTAAACTCATCCAGATAGTTAAATTCAATGGGTGATTCGATTTTTACCTCGAGATCTTGTTTTTTATCAACTATTTCAGATTTATTCTCCAAATTTGCGGCGTTCAAGATCTTTGGACTTGATAAACTTACTTTAGCAGATTCTTGTTCCGAATTTTTATTGAATGTTATGTTACCTCTATTTTTTGAAATAGTTTTTTTAATCAATTTAGCTTCCTTTAATTTTTAAAATAAAAAATTTTTGACAAATTTATTCAAAAATTTACTTTTCTAATTCTCATTGAAATCAATTGAGGAGTATCTGGAAATAGAAAAATTATTAATAACCAAATGGCAAAAACGATATGCTAAAATTGATTAAATTAAATAAATAATTCAATTTTTGTTTAGAATTACTTCAAATGCCACGACAAATATAAGTCGATTTTCCAAAGTTCCATTTAAAAAGCTATTTGACCAGTTAGAAGTGAAAGCTATGATAAAAGCATTGCTTATTATTCCAACAATGTTCAAAAATCTAATTATGTAAGACCAAGCTCCTTTTTTAAGGTTAATATTTATTTAAAAAATAAACTGAATATTAAAAAACCTATGTCTTGAGCTCTGAATCCAATCGGTCTTCTATAAATCCATAGTAATCTATTCCCGTCTATTCTCAAATCAATAACATTTATTAAAAGCACGAATAAAGGCCCAAGTGAAAATGTACATGCAAAAAGCTAAATAAAATTTCTATAATAAAATATTATGATACAAAATTTATCAATAAAAATTTTGACGTTTATTATTTTTTGAAAATTGATTTAGAAATAGAATAGCTTTTTGTAAATTAGTATTTCACTGACTGATCGCACAAGAATTTTGTCTGTTGCTTTTAACCGAAATAAAACAAAAAAAATTTACCATTAAATATCCATATAATATAACTTTTTGAAGGTATTCCTCGGAAATTGTAACATCAAAACGAGCTTTTTTCTTTTCATTTTTTAAATAATTTAAGACTTTGTTTTGATTCTTTATTCCAATAGAAATTGAATTTTTGTTGTCCGTTATACCAATTTTTTCAGATTTTTGATGAAATGATATGTGTTTAAAACCGTATTGTAAAAGACTTAAAACAAGTGTTTATTTTGAAAAATTGTTAATTAATAAATTACGGTAAGATGACATTAGCCAAAAAGGGTGGAATAGGTTTGACAATGAAAACAACTAAAAGTTGAATGGACAAGAGGGCCATACAATTATTATCATCACATTTATCCTGATATTCTTTTCCAAGATTAAACAAACCATTTTCATATTCAATCTAAAAATTCAATTATTTAATTAGTTTTTTTTACAATTTATTTAAAAATCAAATTTTTTGAATTTACATTTCTAAAAAATGCCATATAAAAAAGAGATCCATAAGAATTAACAAATTCAAATATAAAAAGCTTGATTATCAGTGCATCATCAAATTCAGTCTTGGTCCTGTAATTTTCCCATTTTGTAAACATCGTGGCAATTATAGTATAAATCTAAACAGTGCTTAGATTTTATTTTTTTAAAGATTTTAATTAATAAGCATTCATACCTTATTCATAATCATAATGATAATAATATTGATCACCGTAGAGCCCACTTTAAAAGATTATTTAAATCTAAATTATTTTTTTAATTCCTACCATCTCCAAAAATGATCCCTAGAACCTCGTCATTGGGGAATATTTTAATTCGCATGTGAATTCGATACAGCGCAACCAAAGCTATTTCAACGCATGTAATACAAACCTAAAATGATGTAAAAAAGTAAAAGAGTAAAAGGAGAATTTTTTTTGTATCTAACCATTAACAAAACGAAAGTGTATGACAAAGAAATTTTTAAAAATCTTCCTCTATAAAACCAAAATTTATCAGAATCTGTTTCTAGTTTCTCTTTTTTTAGTTTATAGGCAGGTAAATTAATTTGTTCATTTTCAAATTTCAAAACGCTCCATTCAA
Source organism: Brachionus sp. 'Tiscar' (assembly GCA_006352455.1). NCBI lineage: Eukaryota > Metazoa > Rotifera > Eurotatoria > Ploima > Brachionidae > Brachionus > Brachionus sp. 'Tiscar'. The sequence continues at coordinate 8,114 of VANL01001324.1, read as the reverse complement.
ATGCAAGTCGATTGTTTTCTCTTTTCCAAAATTCGGAAAAGATAGCACCTTATTTATTTTGAAAAAATATTCAAAATAATTTAAAAAATTCTTACCCCATAAGCAAATTATGAGCTTAAAAATAAAAAATTTAGCTTTTAAAAAATAATAGGACAAATTAAAATTTAGCTGGCAACTAAAATCAATCCAAATAATTAGTTAACAAGTGTTTAAGAAGATTCTATCGATTTTTTGTAATATAAAACAAGAATAAATTATTTGATTATTAGTGTTGGGTACCGTGAGTGGCGGCCACTAGACCGTCAAAAGTTGATGTTGGCCGTTTTGATGGCCGCGAGGGAAAGTTTTTTTTTTCCCTAAAAATAAATCATTTCTCTTATACTCAATTCTTTTCCCTAACAAATTTTGATTTTGAAAATATTTTTAATATTTTTTTTCACATCCGGCCACCAAAACGGCCAACATCAACTTTTGACGGTCTAGTGGCCGCCACTCACGGTACCCAACACTATTGATTATAGTATTTTTATCCAAAAAGTTATTATTTATATAAGCCTAACTTTTGCCAAATATTTTTACGTGATGCGAAAAATCTGACTGAATACTTTTTCAGTAACCAGAACCTAAAGAGTGCCTATACCCTGAACCAGTTAGCAATGACCTCAATATTGATATTGAAGTGCCAATTCAAAAGGAAAAATATGAAAAAAGCTGTTAAAAGCTGACGGACATATCAAATAAGTATATTGCAAGATCTCTTCAGCAAGATTTATCGACAAGAAACAATTCCAGAAGACTGGTCAAAAAGCCTCATAGTCAAACGCCATAAGAAAGGCAACAAAATGATTTGTGACGATTTGCAATAGCAAGCATTTTGTCGCATTATGTTGGAAAGAATAAATGCCTTAGATTCTTTGCTTAGAGAAGAATGAGCAGGATTTAGGCGAGGAAAAGGTTGTATAGATCAGACATTCGCTCTTATGAACATCATAGAACAAAGTCTTTTTTGGCTAATGGCACATCTGCCAATTTAGGTTTGTTCACTTGTCCAATTTAGGTATATGCAAACGAACAAAGCTTATAACCTCCTCTATTTGACTCAAATAATTTCCAAATTAATTCTTTATCTGTAACATCTAATGATAATTGATTCATTTTTTCAACAAGTGGATCATAAATAACTTTTGCTCAAACATTGGAATCACTTTTACTACTAATAATACAAGTATTGAAAATCATCAAAATCAATTTCGATAGAATTCAAATCATTTTCATCTTCAATTTCAGATTTTTTATGAGTGCAAATCGAATTGACAATATTGTCAAAATCAGTTCTTTCTAGGTCAGTTTTTGTTTTTTTTAGACCTAAGCTTACTAATGTATGGTGAATTTCATATTTCTGTTGTAGTCCTTATTATGACTACATCTACTTTCCAAAAGAGTATTAAGTTTTGCTGTGTATACTTGGAAACCATACAGTTAATTACTGAATGGATTTCAAGTATAAAATCACAGTGTATAATTCTAACATTTTGGTTATTTTTAAGAGATCTCATTTATTATTTCTCATTATTTGTTTTCTCTTTTCTCATTTCTTTATAATTTGTAATGGCTAGAAGCGGTCACAATGATTAATAAAGTTTATAAAATATATATTATACTTTCATTTAATTGTCCCAACCCTTAGGTCTTTACGCCAATCTGATTTAAAGATAAGTAAAGCCGTAACTGTACTTTAAAATTTCATAAATTTAATGAAATTTGTTTCTATAAAAATAAGATAATGTATTTTTCTATGAAAAAAACTTTCAATGATAATTAATTCTATGAAATAGACATTGCTATGAAATTTGTCTTCTGTGAATTTTGTTTTATGATTTTTTTTCTATATTTTAATAAAGTGCATTTTAGAAGATAAAGAAAATGAAAAATATTTGGAAGCATTGATAATAGACAAAGAACTCTTAGATAAAAAAATTAATAAGCTAATTACCATCAAAACCATGAATGTTAAATGACGACTACTCTAAATTAAGTTATAGTATTTTAATGGTAGAAAACTTTGAAAAATTACATCAATATTTTTCTAAATCAGGCTGAAAAAACACTCAACCTGTCCAATATGCAACTTATTATGTTTTGAAAAATCAATTGAATTTAATGACTGCCGATTTTGGTTTCTTTTTGAATGCGCTAAAGTTTCTTCATATCATAAATCTGGAAAAAGTAAAACGTGGTATTGTAGATATGGTTTTATTATATTTGTAAAAAATTATCTGTTAAAAAGGTTAAAATTTAAGTTTAATAGACTAGTATCGAACTAAAAAAAGATGTTAGTGCCAGGTGAAATTCTATCTTTGATATGTTTAATTCAATTCTTTTAAACCAAGGCCCACTTACTTCTAAGGTACATGAACAGATAAATAAAAAAAATAAAGCCCAAATTTATTAATTCGTTTATTAAGCCGTTCATTTTCAAAAAAAATTAATAATAAAACCGTTCCAAACACCGTTCCAAAAAAACGGTGGAACGTTTCGGGAATGGATTTGGAACGGGTCGAGAACGGTTTTATTATTAATTTTTTTGAAAATGAACGGCTTTTATATTATGAACGGTTATACGAGACCGTTCATTTTTTTATTTCATTTCAAATAAAACTACTGAATTTTAATGGGTCAAGTTGAAACATATTGAAACCGTCGATGGCAGAAGAATTACTTTGTTAAAAGATAATATGTTTTTTTTTTGATGAAAAGATAAAATCGGAATTTTTTTCCTACAAAAAATTACCGTTTGATTAGTTTTTGAATAATTTCTTTTCATAACGAAATATAAATAAGCTTAATTGTTTTGTCAGTTATTTTTCGAAAATTTTTTAAATCAATCGAGTTTTAAACATAATCCTTCTTAGTTTAATTTAATCTAATTTTGAATAAATGAAAAGGTTTAAAATCGATTGAAGTTTTTTTCTTTCCTGAAATTTCTGAAAAGTACTCGAGTATTGCGTACAATCGAGTACAAACCCTACAAATAACACCAGAAAATAAATTATATTTCAAGAAATTAGACACTTTGTAAACTGGAACTTTTAATTTGTCCTTTGATATTTTTTTTAGAAACTAACTGCAAAATACGGGGTTAAGTCGTTATCGAACGAGTCAGCAAAAATGTTTAGATAATAATCGCCATAAATTGAAGCACTAAAAGATTTTTTTTGTTAATTTTTAATCAAACAAAATAAAATTACCTTTTTAATCCTGTGCTATTTAAATTTCTTACCGAATTTTTATCAATTTTTTGAGAACTAAAATTAAATTTTTTTTCACAATTTTTTTGACAATATTTAAATAAAAAACTATTAAGAAAACAGTTAAAAGCTTGTTTTTTAAAAAGCCTAAGATAATATCAAATTAAATTATTTTCATCAAAGATAATCCAAAAATGATAAAATAGACGATAATAATAATAAACCTGTATGTTTAAGATTAGGCTTTTCTTGACGTTTTTTCTCTCTTGTCAAATTAAATAAGTATTATAAAAAAATAACCTTATCACTATTCCTGCAATGAAAAAAGCGAATCCAATTAGTGAAGGCAAAATCAATGTCCAAATTAATGTTCCAACCCAAGCAAAATAGAAGGCCACTGACTCACCAAAATACTCTCTTATTTTTGAAAGCGGTTGAGTTTTTAAAATGTTTTTGAAACTTGCCCAATTTTTATACAATTCATTTCTTACTGAAAAAAAATGCTTTAATCCTTACATTAACGATGATTGAAAATTTCATAATCTCACCATCGCCATCATGTGTTACTTTCTTTTTGGAAATTTCTTGTTCATAATTAGATTTTTCATTCATTTTATCATCATTGAGTCGAAGTTTTCTTGTATAGTCAACCATTTGAACCAAATGAATAAAATGTCTTGAGTCATCATGTAAAATAAATGCATCATCAAAATATTTTTTTTCGATCAAATAGTCTATTCCTTAAAATAAAAATTAAGCCCAAATTTTATACAAATTTTTTTTAAATGAATTGATTTTAAATTTTAAGAAAAAAGTTCTATAGAGTAAACTCGAATATCGATTTTTGTCCATTTTACCTTTATTTAAAGCCTTAAGGTTTTTTTGAGATGAATTTTCATTTGATTCTTCATCTGAATCTTTTTTAGAGATAAAATCATTCAAAATTGAATGAACCAGTAAACTGCGAGTATTTGATGAAAAAGGTCCTTTTGAATTCTCTAGGCTTTTGTCATCACAATCATAAAACAAATCCTTCATTTCATACTGGAACGGCATGTTTATAATATCGTCTATAATTTAATGAAAAGATTATTTTAGTTAAATTTGTAAAAAAAAAATTCTTTATTTACAATTTGACTCATCTTTTCTTAAAGGCATTCTTCTTAAAAAAAAATTTTTGATTTTTCGTATCCATTTTATTTCATAGTTTTTGAATTCATATTTTTCTAATACAGCCTTTTAAACACAATAAGTTAATTAATTAAAATAAAACAAATTTATTTACTTACATTGCTGATTCTCATTTCAAGTTTTATTTTTTCTGCCTGTTCTAATAAGCGTTTCAAAGGACAATGGATAATAATGTACTGATGAGTTTCAGTATTGATTTGTTTTAGTTCCTGACTTATGATCAAAGATTCATTTTCGCATTTTTTCAAATATTCATTTATAAAATTTTCTTTGTCATTTTTTTCACTCGGGTACTTATAATATAGAACGTAGTCGATTCGTTTTGAATTATCATTTGGAAAGCATGATGTATTCTGTGGCTCTTCCATTTTATATTTCCCTTTTACGCATTCAGAATAATTTTCAATCATTAAATTACACCCAAATCTTAATTAATTCTGTTAATTTATAAATGATTTCATAAAATGACTAAAATCGTTGTTAAGCAGTAAGAAATATTTTTTGGTTACATTTAATATTTGCCGGTAAATAAAATTAACAAAATTATATTTGCTCAAAATAATAAAATAAATTTTAGTAACTAAATTTTCTTTCGATATTATGCATAGTCAGGTCTTTTAAAATTAAAAAACATATATTGAAAATTAGTCTAAATGGATGTACCAGGTGAATTGTAGCACCTGGTACATCCTTTTTCCACCAGTATATTGATTTTGCAAAACTCTACAATACATTTGCAAAATTCAGAACTTTGTGAATTTTAATAAAAAACAGAATATAAAAAGCATCAGAGATTTTATTTGGACCTACCAAAACGTTTTCTATAAATTCTGGCAACTAGTACACCCTCTGTACCACCACTCAAAAGTCAAGTAAAATTCCTAAATTCACAATCATTGCTTTTTTTACTAAAATTGTGAATTTTGCACATGCATTGCAGAGTTTTGCAGAATTAATATGCTGGTGGTACAAAGGATGTACCAGATGCTACAATTTAGAGAACATGTTTTGCTCCTTCAAAAATTGAGTTTTGGCATTTTCAGATTTGTTTAAAAGTCCAAAAAAAAAACCAAGTCCGGGCTTTTTTTTAAAAGTCCTTCAATAGTTTTCTTCGCTTCAATAATAACCACCTGGGACGATAAAAATATTATTTATTTGTCCTTGATTCTGACTGGTAGATTCCCGATGCTTTTTATTTGTCTGAGTTTAATTAAAAAAAATATAAGATTAAAGATTTTGACTCGAACTTGACTTGTGACTTTTAAACAACTCTGGACATTTTTGATATATTTTTTTGTTTTTTGTTTCAAATTTCACAATGCCATTTCTTTCAGATTTTCCTTTTTCAAAGAACAAAGCCACAATCAATTTCCTAGTAGAAAATTTTTATAAAGGTATCTATATTCTTTAGCAGGCCATAAATCTATCGATGGATTTCTTTTATTCAATCAAGTTTACGTGCAATGGACAGTTCCATTCCAGCTTTCAACTTTTCTGGGGAAACGACATCAATAACAGAAGTTTTCCTGCTATCTTAAGCATGAATAGTAGCCCATATTTGTCTTTTTCATAGTGTTTGAATGTAAGTATAGAAATTTGTGCTTGTAAGAAATATGATCACAGAAAATTCTCTATGAAGAATCAAATATTCTTTTTGTGATCTTGTTAAGCTTATCTAGCTTGGGTTTCTCTATCTAAGCTATCAAAGACCTTCTTGAAGTCAATTAAATTAAGATACAATGGACTAATTCAATGATTTATTTTAGACTTTTCTTGATGATGTGTCTCTTCCTTATTGCTTTTCAAATCCGAGTAATCGCGAATTTTAATTTATTAATAATTTATTATTTTCAGCTTTATATACGATATTAATATAATGAGTAAGCGATCATTATATTAATATGTCATATATTTAATAATATGTCGGACTATCAAATGATCATTCCGAGGCACTATTTCATAGAAGAATATAGATTTTTTTTCTTAAGCTTCGTTAATATGGGGCATTTTTCAATGGCGTGTCATATTCTTGCTCGTTTTTGTCCAGCGTATGTTTTGGACATTGTTCTGACGTTCCAGACAGAAATCCCATCATCTTTTTCGTCTTTTAAGCTCCCATATGTTTTTATTTTCAAGCGTAATGGTTGGCGTTCTATGCGCCTTTGGATATTATCCCTACTTTTTTTAACTTCTTCCTGAGTTTTTCATTTCTTTTTAACTAATTTACGTACTTAGAAGGTTAAGTAGATATCTAGGTGCTTGTAGAAGAATCGTTGATGATAATGGTTTATTTCCAGTACTAAACTTATACTTAAGGTTCCAGAAATTCAAAAATTAAATGCTTTCTGAATTTCTAATTTTTAACTTTAAATTCGTAAACTACGTCCCTTTGAAATCCTAAATTTCATTTTTTTTTGGGGGCTCAAAAAAAATTTAACCCAGGTGTCTAAAAAGAACTAACCTTTTGAAAAGTTTTAGGTCTTTCAGACTCAATTACTCAAAGATAAAATTAAAATCTTTTTTAAAATTATATATTTTCTGAAAGAGCATAAAAAAATTCAAAAATCTTAACTAAAATGACGAAAAAATAACAAAATTTAAAATTCAAAAAATTCTATTTTTTACAGGATTTGAGGTTTGATGACAATTGTTCGATTTGATGGCTTAAAATGGTACTACGGCCAGATCCAATCTGAATTATATTATTTGAAACTCTATTTTTTAGAGTTGTGTAAGAAATTTTAAACAAATTGCTTGCTTTTCTAATGGTTAATTCTTTTGATTCTTTTTTTTAACAGCTTCAATCAAATCCTTATCTTCATATGAATTCAAATCAATCAACTTTCTAAATTTAAGATGTAGAGTTTTTCTTCCTCTACAAAACGCTATAGTGAACATTATTTTTTATGCAAAATGTAATCAGTTTTACCCTTTTTTACTAAATTTTCTTTGCGACAAGCCCAATCCCACAAAAATAATATTTTGAAATAATTAAAATAAAAGTATAAAATTAGTGTTTTAATAAAATTCTGGAACAAAAAAAAATCGCTATTGAAACCAAAATGCCAATTCAAACTACCAATTAGGGCTGGTAGACCGGCTTGAAATTTAAAACTGGCTTTGAAACCGGTTCCAGATTTCAAGTCGGTTTTAGAGTCGGTTTCAAATTGAAGCCGGTTTAAGTCGATTTTTATAATAAAAATTAAAAAAAAATTAACTAATTAACAATTAATTGGAAAAAATGAAATGTTCTTACTTTCGTTACAGAATTACTGGCGCTAACCCTAACTCGATTAAAGCACTGAACATTACGATGTTTTTGATTAAATAGCATCTCGACGGATCCTACTGAGATTGCGAATTATTTAAATGATTACTTTAAATCAGTTTTTAACAAAGATGTTAATTCAAATTTTCCGGAATTTTTCTACAAAACCACAAAGGTATGTGACCCCGATCCAGTGGAAATGTTTAGCATAAACAAAATTACTAACACACTTGAAAATCTGGACCCAAATAAGTCCATGGGAACAGAAATGATAAACAGCTTAGTCCTAAAAAGTTGCGCTAAAGCATTTTCATTTCCGATTTCCCTTATTTTTCGCGAGTCCTTTGTGACTGGAATAGTACCAACCATCTGGAAAAAGGCTTATGTTACTCCTCTTCATAAAGGAG